>OY992877.1:202335370-202427870 GCA_963921405.1 Cepaea hortensis
TAGCCGAAATAGGCCTTACTAACCACCGTAGAACTCACGGCTCCAAACTTTCAACCCCACTGGATGACACGAATGGTCATCATCATTCATAATAGGCAAACACCATATGCGCTCGCGGACGCACACACACACACACACACAAACACACACACACACATATATATATGAGAGAGGGGGAGAGAGTGAAGGGACAGATGGAGGCGAAGATGGATGGTTGGACAGACAAAGCTAGCTGGTTTGATCGGCCGGTCGACCACCCGGACCGCAGTGATGGACGGTCAGACCGAAGAGACGAAAGGAAGACGGGTTGGCAGGCAAGCAGACGGTTAAACCTACAAACAGACAGAAATACAGTCAGCCTCACTGGCCGAGATAGATAGATAGATAGAGCGTTAAGCTATATAGACAGGTACGAATTTGGATGAATGAATGAATAATGGATGGACAGACAGACATATATACAGACAAAAGGACAGACAAAAGACACACACACACACACACACACACGCGCGCAGGCAGACAGACAGACAGACAGACAGACAGACAGACAGACAGACTACTGGCATTTGTGCAAACACACCCCAAAGTATTATCACGTTGACACCCGTCATGAACCTTGAACCCAGGTTTAAAACAACTGATGAGCCTATACTTTCTTCTCTCCCTTCATTGCGAGCCTGTGCCTACTTAATCCGGCTTGTATATTTCTGCCTTCGTCAACTCTACACATCTTTCATTTATTTTAATTACCTATACGTGGTCAGCGTGGCCGAATGGATAAAAGCTCAGGCTCTTAAACTTCTGGTGTGCTAATATTGAGGTAGCGTGTTCAACCCCTGCAACAATCGGTTGGACTAAAATGTTGATTTCTCGTCCTTGACTTGGGCTTGCTTGCTTGCTTGTGTTCGTTGGCTTGAGCTCCAACGCAAAGTCCTGTATGTCGGATGAAGGCATCCTGTTGTCCAACATCAGTGTGATGTTATACAGGACCTGAGGTTTGCGTGAGTATCCGTTGTCCCATGTCTGGCTTATTGGTGCGCAGACTGGTGGTTCCTCGCCGTACAGGCAGACACTCTCCGACTTCGGAGGAATCGGCGATCCTATTGACTTCAGCCAGGACCCCGAAGGGACCTGTTGCACAGGACGCTCGACGAGGACGCGTCAATTGGTCTTGGCCAGTATATAACCCGGCCCTGGTGCCTTGGAAACACCTCTGCGTCCCCTTGACTTGGGGATGTAAATTACTCAGAAGTCGGAGTGGGTTCGCCTATTGGAGAGGGGCACGGGTAATATGGAAAACTAACCCATGCGCAAACAAAGTGTCCAGTGCCCAAGAAGTAGTAGCACCAAAAAAAATAAAAAAATAAAACAGAAAAATTCATAGACTAAAAAACGAAGCGAGTGCAATCTATGAGTACATACATTTTGAAATGCCCGTGACTCTGTTCAAGTTATGGTTGTATGCCAATATTTCCCTTGTTCAAGCTCCCGTTAATCTGAAGGTATTTATCCATATTGAAGTAGTGACCTGAATGACAAGGAAGTGAACGTAACTATTGATTCAGTGATCCATGTGATTCCATGTGATTCAGTGATCAAGGGGCAACTCTTGAGATGGCATTTGCTCGGAATAAGATCCGGCCCAGGAAATGTGTTTATTGCCGCACTTTCCTCACGTTGGCCTTGATGGGCCATACAAATATTGTGCATTTCATGCTAACTTGGTTATGTCAATGATTGTTGTTTCTTCTGGTTGCCGTTGTCCCTTCTATGTCTTTTTGGTGTCAGCTTTATGTCGCTGCACTTCAGGCTAACCAGTATATGCTCAGTTTCACTCAATATATTTGTCTGTACGTGATTTGTGTGACTGAATGTATGGCCGTGTGTGTGTGTGTGTGTGTGTGTGTGTGTGTGTGTGTGTGTGTGTGTGTGTGTGTGTCGGGAGGGGGGGGGGGGGGCAGTTAGTTGATTGAGATTTTTTTTCGGTGGAGTTGATAATATGCATCATCTTTCTGATGGCGTGGATGCTCTGATTCTGTACCCGCTTCTTACAAACCTGTTGACCCCATCACTGGGTATGCCTATGCCTGGATGACGTAGTCTTCAATGTTCATTTTTTGTCGTCTTGTCCCACACCAGTTTTCTGGTATGGATATGTGATGTGACAGCGCCATCACGTACTGTAGGTCTAGATCAGTGGTTCATAAGAGATGTTGAATGAAAGAATGTATGAGAGGAAATAGAGAAGAAGGGCAGAATGTCAGACGGGCCTGCGTGCCCAATCCTTAACCCTTTGAAAATAACGATTTTCGTTCGTTCTCAACCGGTGGGAAATTCCCCCCAGTGATGAATTTTAGGGTTCCCAGGGGGGAATTAGGATTATTTCAAGATCGCGTTAATACAAGAACCGATTACTTGGTATTGTTTCTTCCCTCCATACTTTACGGTTCTATACTTCTCGCCCTTCTGAAATTCGTTTTATTACGTAATTAGACCCGCAAATCACGTTTTATGTCGAGGTCTAGACGTGTTCTAGTATGTGTTATTAAGTTTAGCGCCCATTTTTACGTATACTGTGTAAAAGGAGGGGGGGGGGAATTTATAGGGAGGAAATATGAAACGGGCGGGGGGGGGGGGTGGCATTCTGAACATATGGTGAAGAGGTGCATGGGCTTATAAAGGTTGAAAACCACTGGTCTAGGGCAAGGATGAAGGGGGCGAACAGACTTTCCCTAACTGTGACAAGCGATGATCTCTTTACCAATCTGTTATTCTATCTCTTTAAAAAAAAAAAAAAAACAGTTGCTTGAGCTTTTCAGGACGTAGCGGTCAACCCAGCATTTTTTGGCTGTTAGTGATTCCTGGGCAAGTTTACTTTCAGTAGTTTGCCATTGCTTTCTGAACGACCGACACCCACACCATTTCATAAAAAAAAAAAACACATCTGTGTTTCGAACGCGGGTATTCGGGATTACGAACTGAGTCCGTAACACCTTAAGCACGAAGTCGTCTCTATCTCTTTACTTCTTCTTCTTCTTGTTCTTGTTCTTGTTCTTCTTTCTTCTTCTTCTTCTTCTTCTTCTTCTTCTTCTTCTTCTTCTTCTTCTTCTTCTTCTTCTTCTTCTTCTTCTTCTTCTTCTTCTTCTTCTTCTTCTTCTTCTTCTTCAGCATTCCGAGCCATTGAGGTTCTTTGCTGCAGATACAAGCCGTCTCCATTCGTCTCTCTGGTTGACCCTCTCTTGCCAGTCGATGATTCCAAGTGCTTGTAGGTCTGTATATATATTATCTCTCCACCGTCTTCTTGGTCTACCTCGGGGTCTACGGTCAATATTTCCTGAGTGTAAGCGAGTTTTGTTTCCCTATTATCTTTTATTCTTTCTATATGCCCCAGCCATTGTAGTCTATTTCTATCTCTTTACGCCCAGTTATTTGTTATAATTATTGTTACTCTGTCTGTTTATAACCCCAACCCCCTCCATCCCCAACTCTTGTCACAGTTAGTCTACCTGCTTTCACCCCGCTACCCCCGCTATTGTTACTGCTTTTCTATGCATATAAATTTTCTGTCTGTCATCACGTGATAAGAGATCGCATCTAGAATGACATATTTTTCTTTACGTTTTCACCAAGCTACCAATTCACATATCTAAAGCCACTTAATTTACGCAATGCTTCTTAACAAGTGTTGACAGTTCAGAGAAATATAATACAAATTAACTTGATACATCATGAAGGAGAGGCATAACAGATGAGGATGAATATTCTGCAGAAAGCGTGCAGCCGAAGAACTGTTTTGACAAAGATAACAACTGCAAAGTGTCATGTTGTATCAGAAGTGAACTTATTAAAACGAAATGTCAGGAGTCAGAGATTTAAACTGTACGAAGGTAAATCAGAACAGAACAGTGAAAGTTTCTGGAACAAATTGTAATTGTCATAGTGATGTCAGTCGCCAAGAAGGCAATTGTTATGCTTGCTTGCTTGCTTGTGTTCGTTGGCTTGAGCTCCAACGCGAAGTCCTGTATGTCGGATGAAGGCATCCTGTTGTCCAACATCAGTGTGATGTCGTACAGGACCTGAGGTTTGCGTGAGTATCCGTTGTCCCATGTCTGGCTTATTGGTGTGCAGACTGGTGTTTCCTCGCCGTACAGGCAGACACTCTCCGACTTCGGAGGAATCGGCGATCCTACTGACTTTAGCCAGGACCCCGAAGGGACCTGTTGCCCAGGACGCTCGACGAGGACGCGTCAATAGGTCTTGGCCAGTATATAACCCGGCCCTGGTGCCTTGGAACCACCTCTGCGTCCCAGGCAATTGTTATAATTTTTTTGTGATCGGGGGGGGGGGGGGGGGGGCGCTTACTCGCTTTGAATTCAAGCGTAGTCCATTGACACTACTTTTAGTAGTGCTGGACTAAATTTTGCTTGTGGATTAACTTTCCATATTAAGTGTCCCTCGCTATCAGGCGATCCCACTCCGACTCCTGATGAATGATAACGCAATGGCCCACTTCAGAAAGATTCTTCAGCAAAGGAAGCGACAAATTTCCCTTGATAGTTTCTTGGTGCAGAATGATTCCCAGTCGGCTGCCAAGAAACAGCGACAAGATACTCCTGAAACTAATGATTCAGAATAACAAAGAAAGTGACAAATTTCCCATGATCGTTTTCTTGGTAATAAAGATAGACTACATCTTTTTTATTTTTTTTTATTTTGCATTTAATTCATTTGGCTGTTTTCTTTCTCTTTATTTAATACGTGAAGTACACGTATTCTTTGCGTTTTGTCAGGTAAACGACTGGATGTTAATAAAAAAAAAAGAACGATTCTTTCATCTTGAAACGGATTGTCTTTATGTCACTGATTTTAATGTTTCGGGTTACGAACCGAGTTCTGGAACGAATTAAGTTCGTAACCCGAGGTACCACTGTATACTTCATGCGCCTAAGACTTGTACAAGTGTCATTTACTTTACTTGCAGATTTAGAAAACCATACCTCACACGCACGCTCGCCTATCGGCCCGGGCATCATTGGTTCAAATCCGCGTCCGTGTGAGTTTTTTAAATGTGAACTGGTTTTTTTTTTTTTATGTGACCTGGTGTTTTGTGTCGACCTGGTCTACAAAGCGTAAAATGAAATGTCTTGGGAAATAAAGGCAGTTTGCGTGATATCAACACATCATACACCAGTGGTTCTCAACCTTTTTTGGCCCATGCCCCCCTTCACCTTATTTTCAGAACGTCACCCCCCCCCCCCTTCGTATTTCCTACCTAAAAATTTGGCCCGTGCCCCCCTCCACCATATTTTCAGAACGTCATTCCCCCCTTTCGTATTTCCTACCTAAAGATCCCGCCCCGACACTACACAGTATACGTAATAATGGAAGCTAAATTTAATAGCACATACTAAAACAAGTCTAGACGTCCACATACAACATAATTTGTGGGTCTACTAAGCAATGGCAAACTGCTGAACGTAACACTTGCCTAGTACATCAACAGCAGCTGAAAATGCTGGTGTTGAGGGATACGCAACAATTTTTTTTTTAAATTTTTACTTATAAATTGAATTTAATTTTAGAAGGGTGAGACGTACAGAACCGTACAGTATGAAGGGGAAAACAATATCAAGTAATCGGTTCTTGTATTAACGCGATCTTGAAATAATTTTAATTCCCCCCCCCCCACCCCCTTTAGAAACCCTAAAATTCCCCCCTGGGTGGGGGTGGGGAGGGGGGGGAATTCCCCACCGGTTGAGAACCATTGTCATACACCGAATACTAATTGGCTTTTACAGCTAATGGTCTAGCATAATTTGTTCCATGTGCCTTAAGATGTTTACAATTTTCCTTTACGTCTTATCGTGCATAGAATTTTGAAAACCTAAGCCATGGTAACAGAAAGAACGCGATAAACATGCGCTCTAAACAATGATGATTAAAAAATATAACATGAATGTCAGAGCTGTGGTGTAACCGAAGATACACGTTGAGATAATGACACAAACTGAAGTCCTACCAGAAACACAACTTTTCAAGTGAAGCAACAATTTTGACACTGAAAAACTGAATAACGAAATTAGGGAAAAGAACTCTTCGCACATGCATCCGGCCAGAAGCCTTTAGGGTTCTGCAATATGGGGCACTTTCAAAGATGATAAGAAATATTAGACAGGCTTCGAAATAGGCTCTTTCGTGAAATTGGGGAGAAGGGAGAGAAGGAACTCAGTAGACGAAACAGGCGAATGTTAATGTCTGGTTTTTTAAGCTGCAGTCAACTCCAGCGTGTTTTGGATGTTTGTAAATTCTTGGCTATACTTTCAGTACTTGCAGTTGTCTTCTGAACGACTGACCCTCATACCTTTGTATCAAAACTAACGCAAGGCAGTCTGCTTCCAAATCCTCAACAGCTGTGTTTCGACCGCGGTATGCGGTATTGCGAATTGATTTGATAACCCCTTCGCTACAGGAAATAAATGACCACAGAAAACCCCTCACAGCGACATGCAAGTGTAGGTTGCCATGGCTTGACATGATGTAGCGCATGGGGAGCTACAATGTCGTGGCTCGGTGTACCGCACCTCACGGTGACACAGAAAGTCGCGTTCTAATTGTGTGGAAGCTGATTAATTTCTGGCTCTGTGTAACTAGCTGAATGCAAGCCCATGAAGTCATAATTTGGCATAGCTTTCCCCATGGAGATCTGCTGGATTGTGACATGACATAACTTACCCCATAGAGGTCTGCTGGATTGTGACATGACATAAATTAACTCATAGAGGTCTCCTGGATTATGGCATGACATAACTTACCCCGTAGAGGTCTACTGGATTGTGACATGACATAACTTACCACATGAAGGTCTGCTGGATTGTGAAATGACATAACTTACCACACCAAGGTCTACTGGATTGTGACATGACATTACTTACCCTATAGAGGGCTGCTGGATTGTGACATGACATAACTTACCCTATAGAGGGCTGCTGGATTGTGACATGACATTACTTACCCCATGGAGGTCTGCTGGATTGTGACATGACATAACTTACCCCACCAAGGTCTACTGGATTGTGACATGACATAACTTACCCCACCAAGGTCTACTGGATTGTGACATGACATTACTTACCCTATAGAGGGCTGCTGGATTGTGACATGACATTACTTACCCTATAGAGGGCTGCTGGATTGACATGACATAACTTACCCTATAGAGGGCTGCTGGATTGTGACATGACATAAATTACCCCACCAAGGTCTACTGGATTGTGACATGACATAACATACCCCATAGAGGTCTACTGGATTGTGACATGACATAACTTACCCCATAGAGGTCTACTGGATTGTGACATGACATAACTTACCCCATAGAGGTCTCCTGGATTGTGACATGGCATAAATTACCAAATTGAGGTCTGCTGGATTGTGACATGACATAACTTACCCCATGGAGATCTGCTGGATTGTGACATGACATAACTTACCTCATAGAGGTCTCCTGGATTGTGACATGACATAACTTACCCCATAGAGGTCTCCTGGATTGTGACATGACATAACTTACCCCATAGAGGTCTGCTTCATTGTGACATGACATAACTTACCCCATAGAGGTCTGCTGGATTGTGATATGACATAACTTACCCCATAGATGTCTCCTGGATTGTGACATGACATAACTTTCCACACTGAGGTCTGCTGGATTGTGACATGATATACGTATCACATGAGGCGTATCCGGATTCGTATGAGAGTGGGTGCAATGAAAGAATTAGCTTAAAATCGACATGGTCGGCTGCATTGCACCGGGTGTTTATTCCATATGGCTCAGTTTCTTTCCGCAGCGCGGAAAGCATCGCACAAAGCACGAACTCCGTAGCTCCAGCGACTACCCTCGGGAGTCTCCGAAAAAATGCACTCGTGAAATGAAGGACGCGGCCCGGAATCGAACATACAACCTTCGAAGCCCGAGTCAGACGGCTTGACCACTTCACCACGGAGAATCCCGAGAGGGGTGCAATGTGTAATATTAGTAAAGACAGAGAATTTACAGAGGCACGGGGTAAATAATTTGTAAATTAACAGGAAAGTAGAAGGAATATATTTCTTACCTTATTTTTCATTTCCTTCTTGTTTCTTCAGTTATCAGTTATCAGTTGGGGTATCTTCATTGCACTCCGGACATGTCCATAGGTGCTCACATCCTCCCCCCCCCCAGAATTTGCATCAGCGTCCGGTGGCTAATAGTGCCAGTTCTGTGTTGGTTGACGAGGCGCCTTGTTTTCCCGATGTACCTCTCGCATCTGGCCGTGCCGAATTCTTACTCCCAAGTCTTTCATCCTGGACAGCGATGTGGATTCACTGACGTCAAAGTCCTCTGTTCTTGCCATATCTTTAAGGACGTTAATAACATTGGCACGATCCATGGGCTGGCCATCTACAGGGGGTGCAGAGCCAGCCAGTTTATCAGCTCGTTCATTTCCCTCGACTCCCGCATGTCCCGGGACGAAGATGAAGGTGACTTTACGAACAACAGACTTTTGCAGCGACTCAGTCCACCGCCTACGTACAGATCCAGCTTCGATCTTCTGAATCATGCGCATTGAGTCACTTAGTACACACACGTTGGTATAATGCTGTGATTCCAGCCATATAAAAGCCTGTGTAACTGCCATCACCTCCATCGTCATGCTGCTCGAGGTCATAGAGTGGGCACCACTGGATTCTTGAACGGTTCGGCCCGCTGAATGGGCTGTAAATGCCCACGCACTTCTGTGCTGCTTTACAACAGATCCATCTGTATAGATGAGCACTTTGGGGCTATATGAGTGTTCATAGATGAGCGCGTTGACTTCTGCATTGACAGCGACAGGGTTCCGCTCTCTGCACCGTCTGTCGAGTGTGATAATGCAGGAGAAAGTGCACTTAAAAGCTGGAGGCACCGGCACCCATTCCTTGCCGGGGTTGATACTGGTAAGACTGCAGACCTCTCTGACGACATCTTCCGCCCGACCCATCCATGATTTGCCTCTCTTTAGCCTGTCACCCTTTTCTCTGAATATAGCGTCATGCAGAGGTGCTGCTCATCTGCACTTATTTTTAAGAATGCACGAGCTCTCCAGATCTTGATCCTGTGTTCCATTGTCGGGAAGTCAAGGAGGTATCTCATTGATACACAGCTGGTGTCTTTCGTGCAGCCCAAAATGATGCGCATGGCTTCGTTTTGTACCTTTTCAAGTCTTCCAATCTGTGTAGGGCTGACAGTGAGGATGGCCAGGGCATACTCTGCACAGACCGTAATCTGTGTCGTACGATTCCAGTAGGTTGATGATTGCTCTCGGTTGCATAAAATTCAATCCATCCTTTCTCCAATAGTCCTCTTCCTCTTTCAACACATGGTCCTCACATTT
Source organism: Cepaea hortensis (assembly GCA_963921405.1). Taxonomy (NCBI): domain Eukaryota; kingdom Metazoa; phylum Mollusca; class Gastropoda; order Stylommatophora; family Helicidae; genus Cepaea; species Cepaea hortensis. Next base: position 202,344,787 of record OY992877.1, read on the forward strand.
TTTCCAGTAACTTTTATCAATATTTAATAGCGCGGACTGGGTTAGTATCTTGACGTCAGACAATTTGAATGTAGTATTGGCAGCTGCCACCTGTCCTTTAATTTTAGCTCACACAAGTTCTATAGGGTTTAAATGAGAATGATACGGCGGAAGTCTCAAGCACCTATGGCCATGCTCTTCTATCAACTTGTCAATTTGAAATTTCTTGCTTTTTTGCGTCTGTTTTACAAGGGACAACAACTGTAGCTTGAAATATGTTTCTGGAAATGGTATATTTTCCCTTCGGAGCCATATCTTTATTGCTTCCTTTGTGCTCGATGCCGTAGGTATTTTGTCTTCTTGGGCAACAACATTGTGATATGATGCATTGTCCATGATTAGACAAGACGGTCTATCAAGGGATGGAAGTACTGTATTCTCGAGCCAATCTCTAAATACATTACCATTCATCTCATTATGATAATCCCTATTGTCTGTATGCTTTGATACGAACACGAGCCCAGCATTCTGTAGTAAGCCATTATGAGTACTACCAGCATGGGCTATGACCAAACGCTGTCCTTTACTACTGGGCACATAACGTTTTATCTTTACATCCATTGATTGCCATTCCTTTTCATTTATGTGGCGCGCATTGATCCACGTTTCATCCAAATACACTATGTAATAATTTTCTTTGCGCATTTCCCTTATTTCACGTAGGTATCTGCTTCTCATGGCTCCTAAATGCGGTTGCTCGCAAAGGATATTTCTACCTCCCTTGTACTTTCTAAAAGTGAAGCCTAATGTCCTTATAATTTTCCACAAAGTTGTTTTGGATAGATCTATGTTATTGTCCTTTCTCAACAAAACCCTCAGTTTTCTTACATTGTTTCTTTGGCATCCATAATTTTTATAATAACTCGTCTGATGACATCCTTGTCAAAGCTGTCTACAATTGCCTTTCTACCTACCGTTTGCTTATCGCGTGTTGGTTTCATTCCAGATTCTTGCACCCATCGACGAAACGATCGTTTACTCAAACCTAATGCATGCACTGTTCTTTTTTCGGGATTTGTAACAGTATGAAACAGTTTCCTGCGATCAGCTTCTTGACAAAAATATGTGTGCAACTTCATAGCGATGTTTTGAAGTGTACACAATTTCACTTTTAATCCCATTGAACAGTATTAACACATTCAAATATTAGCTATTAAGATTACATTAATGGTAAGATTTATTTATATAATCACGTTTCATGAAAGAACCCACAGTTTGACGACGCCTCTGAACTATAACACTCTGTGCAAAAAACGAAAGACCGCCAGACAATTTTGAAAATAGCGCGAATGGGTCTTGCTGAGCTGTAATACTCTAAAAAATTAAGGCATTCATGGCGGGGCCGTAAAATATATAGCTCATATAAGCAAAAATTGAAATCTGCTGTACAATCTCCAGAACAAATATTTTTTTTTGTTGGGTGGACATAATGATAAGGTTATATACTAAATCTCATTATTTTCCATCAGTTAGTTACTGAGATATTGAATTTTATATTGAGGCAACAAAAAAACAACAACACTATAAGCCATAGCTTATTATAACTTAAGGTACTGAAGCCCACTAAGCCATAGCTTACTATAACTTAAGGTACTGAAGCCCATTAAGACATAGCTTACTATAACTTAAGGTACTGAAGCCCACTAAGCCATAGCTTACTATAACTTAAGGTACTGAAGCCCACTAATCCATAGCTTACTATAACTTAAGGTACTGAAGCCCACTAAGCCATAGCTTACTATAACTTAAGGTACTGAAGCCCACTAAGCCATAGCTTACTATAACTTAAGGTACTGAAGCCCACTAAGCCATAGCTTACTATAACTTAAAGTACTGAAGCCCACTAAGCCATAGCTTACTATAACTTAAGGTACTGAAGCCCACTAAGCCATAGCTTACTATAACTTAAGGTACTGAAGCCCACTAAGCCATAGCTTACTATAACTTAAGGTACTGAAGCCCACTAATCCATAGCTTGACATAACTGACCGCATTGAAGCCTGCTAAGGTGTAGCTCGGCATACCTTACAACATGGGGAACCACCATCTGGAATTTTTGGAAAGCAAACGCTTTTGCCAGCGAGGAGGAGGTCAACTAGGACAGAAGTTCGTTTGTGCAGACCTGCCCCTGGAGACACAAGTCGCACGGCAGTCATCAGCTGAAGACATGCACAAGAGGCGAGACATGTTTGTGGAGATTCAAAGTCAGCAAAGGATTGATCACCTTGATGATCTCTCTCTCTCTCTCTCTCTCTCTCTCTCTCTCTCTCTCTCTCTCTCTCTCTCTCTCTCACACAGACACACACACACAAATACACACACACACATAGATACACATACTCATACACACTTACACTCACACATTCACAAACACGCACACTCTCACTCACACACCCTCACGCACACACACACTTGCACATACACACATTCACGCACACTCACAGGCACACACTCACGAACACACAGTAACACACACACTCACACACACAAACACACACACTCACACACATGCATTCACACATACATATATACATTCACATACACACATACTCAAACAGACAAACACCCCCACACTCTCACACACACACACACACATACACTCCCACACATACATTCACACACACTTACACACACACTTACACCACGCGTCCACTCACACACTCACTTACACCACACACACACACACTCACACACTCACACACACTCTCTCACACACACACACACACACACACACACACACACACACACACATTGTGGAGATCTGGCCAATTATGGAAATGTTAACGTCTCTCCAATCATCGAGTCCTGGACTCCCTTTTATTCACTGCCGTTGAACTCAAATGCTACCACTTTTAGTGCACTGACTTGATGTTTGCGTGTGGATTAGCTTTCCCCCAGTGTCCCACTCCATCAGGCGAACCCACTCCGAATTCTGAGGCACTTATAATTTACACCCGCAAGTTAAGGACGAACAGTCATCATTTTAGTCCAACTGACCGGTGTAGAGGTTCAACCCGATACCTCGGCATCAGCGCATCGGAAGTTTAATAACGAGCGTTATCATCCATTAAGCCATGCTGACCTGCATCCTGGGCTTCCAACTGTACCACTTTCAGGCGCTGTAACCCAGCCCTCGAGGCACCTTCCAAGAACATAGTTCACACGAACAATACTGCAACACCGCCGATGCTACGCAGTCGTGCACTGAGCTGAGTTTCTCCGGACTCAGGCTTGAGTTTGGAGGAGAACGGAGCACTTATGGGTACACCCGTGTGCCGTGATGTTGATCCTTCGACTAAACTAAACTAAACTGCAACACCATGATTAATTCTATGCACCTTCAATCCACTCAACCTGGAAACTGTGCGATTGTATACACGACTGACAATCTATGTTATCTTCTGACCCGATGCTGCAATGAACAAATCCTTAAAATCAGAGGTCCTGCCTCGTACCCAACCACGCAGTTACATGGCACATTCTAACAGTTTATGCTCACAACCAGATAGAATCTGCTCACCTTGGCTCTCGTATACAAGTGTTCAGCATGTGTGAAGATTAGATCATAATTTTTTTAAGTCGAATAATTAACAGTGTATGACACATTCCACTTATCTATCTCCTACAGCAGATTATGTCAGAACATATACACCTCACAGTGATCAATACAATGAACATTGAACAGAAACCAGTAATTACACGATTCAAGAGCTTCGAATCCCAGACCACCATCTGCCAGAAGGTAATAGTTTACTCTCAGTTCCTTTCACCGTCTCCACTTCTCAAAAGTCAGTTTTCTTTCTCAACCGTGCCATGCCCTTCAGAAATCACAACGGCTGTGCGATGATGGATCTGGATTCCGTTGCCAGAACCAGCGCCTCTTGGTGACCTTTCATCAACACGTCAAACACTCTATTATATTAACAAGTGAAGAGCCCAGGCACGTGCACTGACAGCGCTGTTATGTAAGTCAGGAAGCGTGGGTATCTCCAGCTCACCTCTGACTTGTCTTCAGCAAACGAAATAACACAGGCGTGGTTTGTAATGGGATCGGTGTAATCTCGTGCGCCGGGGAGGGCAGATATTTGACAGATCTCTTTAACATTTCATTTTAACGCTAGATTATTTTGTGTTTGCGCGGACTGATTTGTTCATTAGCGCGTTTGAGGCGGTTAGTACATGGTGCATTTAGGGTTCTTGGGTAGTGGTTTAAGTGGGGGATGGGATTGTGGTAAGGGAGTTGGGGATTGTAGAGAGAGAGAGAGAGAGAGAGAGAGAGAGAGAGAGAGAGAGAGAGAGAGATTCTTGGTAAAGTGATTGTTTGAGAGAGGGTGAGCGAGATGGAGAAAGAGAAGCGAAGAGAGATTGTTATAAAAGATACGGGATTGTGGAGCGAGTGAGACAACCAGAGAGACGAAGTAAGACAGAGAGAGAGAGAGAGAGAGAGAGAGAGAGAGAGAGAGAGAGAGAGAGAGAGAGAGAGACTGAGAGAAATACAGAGAGAAATACAAAGAGACAGGGAGTAATTGTGAGAGAGAATGACATATACAGATTGTTGGTACTGAGGTGGGACAGAGGATAAATGAACGATTGAGAGAGCGAATGAACGAATAAAATAAAGGAGTGGGGTAGAGGAGGGGGGAGGGGATTGTTGACACATAGGTTTTTGTAAGCGATTCATTTTAAATACAAGTTATTAGTTACGTAGTATTGTATATTGTGGGTAGATAGATCTTATATCCTCTACATAACATAACCAAAGTTCTACTTTGAGACAACGTCCTTGTCTGTCTTTTGGAGTTTAGTCAGTACATATTTAAACACTGAATCATTTGCAATCATACAAATTGGAACGCGTTAAGTCCATTCATGTCCCAACATGAGCTGCCTTGGTCTGTAGCTGACGACAGTTTTAAACAACACTTGTATGTTGAGTATTTGAATTGCGACCGTTCTGGCTGCTTCATTCTCTTGTGCCTGAGTCTCATATCTGATTAAGAACGTTCAGCTTTTTCTCTTCAATAAACCGTACCCTAACATTTGAGGTCTCCATGTTTGAAATGAGTCCCTGAGTTTTTCTGCGTACCTTTTGATACTTTGTTAAGCAAATTTCAGAATATATGAATATATTTATCCATCCTGACCTTAGATACTAATATTTCATATTTTCTTCTTGGCTTTCTCGGCAATGGGAGTTAATGTGGCGTAGTTCCTAGCATGCTTGCCTGCCGATCTCGTGGTCACGTGTTCTTCTATGTGGGGATTTTTTTCCAATGACCTAGGTTAGCATTTCAATCCAGACTTGTTGCCAGCAAATGTCTTTTGGGGGCAACGAGAAGTCGCTTGATACTGACATTACCCATCGAGTGCCGAGTTAGTTAAACAAATACGGGGCTAGCACCATACCCACCGGGAGTGGTGGTAGCGTAGTAACTCGCCTTTCGGCCCTGTTGTCGTAGATTCGAATGAGCATCGGGGTGGATTTGTACAACTGACCTTGGCCACCAGTTCTACCCAGACTAAAATGAGTGCGGGGAAATATCTTGGGAAGTAAAAGCGACCAATGTGATGCTAATCACATGACCACCCAAGAGCCGATTGGTCTATACAAATATGGGTCTAGAACGATAAACGCAATGCACGTAAGGCGCATAGAAGGTTCCTTTTACTTTTCATTGACCTTATACTCCATCCGCCTCATGGTGTCACGAGTACAGATTGGAAACGGTGACATTTTCCCCCGAGTGTTTTCCTTATTTCCGTCTCACTGATAAGCTGCTTGTTGCACTTGGCTCGTCATCGCTTTATCTGATAAGAACACGCCTCCTCCACAATCTCGTCCCACCATGGTGGTTATATACAGCTTTCTGATTGTTTCTGGTGGTGTTTCTGTCACATGTGAAATAAATCATAGTTAACCGTCTGCTGTATGTGGTAAGTGAAAACTCTCACAGACCTGGCGACCATACTGTCGTTTCCTTTAGTGAAACGGACAACAAGCGGAGGGGGGTAGATGCCATGATCCCCCAGCACAGTTCAGGTTTCATGTGGAGCTTTAGCAACAGACATTAGTGTGAGATTGTTGATCTGTGAAGGCTTGTTGGCGCTGTGACGGCATGTTGACGATGTGACGGCATGTTGACGCTGTGAAGGCTTGTTGACGCTGTGACAGCGTGTTGACGCTGTGACGGCATGTTGACGTTGTGAAGGCTTGTTGGCGCTGTGACGGCATGTTGACGCTGTGAAGGCTTGTTGACGCTGTGACGGCGTGTTGACGATGTGACGGCATGTTGACGCTGTGAAGGCTTGTTGGCGCTGTGATGGCGTGTTGACGATGTGACGGCATGTTGACGCTGTGAAGGCTTGTTGACGTTGTGACGGCGTGTTGACGATGTGACGGCATGTTGACGCTGTGAAGACTTGTTGGCGCTGTGATGGCGTGTTGACGATGTGACGGCATGTTGACGCTGTGAAGGTTTGTTGGCGCTGTGAAGGCATGTCGACGATGTGACGGCATGTTGACGCTGTGACGGCATGTTGACGCTGTGGAGGCTTGTTGACGCTGTGACGGCATGTTGACGCTGTGAAGGCTTGTTGGCGCTGTGACGGCGTGTTGACGATGTGACGGCATGTTGACGCTGTGAAGGCTTGTTGGCGCTGTGATGGCGTGTTGACGATGTGAGGCGTGTTGACGCTGTGAAGGCTTGTTGACGTTGTGCCGGCTTGTTGACGCTGTGACGGCATGTTGACGTTGTGCCGGCATGTTGACGCTGTGGAGGCCTTGTGATGCTGTGAAGGCTTGTTGACGTTGTGCCGGCATGTTGACGCTGTCAAGGCTTGTTGACGCTGTGACGGCGTGTTGACGATGTGACGGCGTGTTGACGCTGTGAAGGCTTGTTGACGCTGTGACGGTGTGTTGACGCTGTGAAGGCTTGTTGACGCTGTGACGGCGTGTTGACGCTGTGAAGGCTTGTTGACGCTGTGACGGCGTGTTGACGATGTGAAGGCTTGTTTTCGCTGTGACCAATATAAAAATATCACAGCCTGGAATTCTGAGATGAGTAGCAAATAATTTTTTGTTTTCAATTTCATTTTCTCTTCATTGTTCTAATTTTTTTCCATCTTTTTATTCTTCTCATCTTGTTCTCATGCCGTAATGCAGTCTCAGTGGTTATATGTTGTATTTTGTGTATGTATGTGTTTGCTGATGAAGGCTAGTCGCCGCAACGTCCTGTATGTTTCGTAATTCTGTTCTGTAAAGTATAACTTTATGTTATTTTATATTATTACATTTCCACAGCTTTACCAAAGTTCAAACAAATTTTATTCATATTTGACACTGTGAAGGCTTGTTGACCCTGTAAAGACTTGTTGACCCTGTAAAGACTTGTTGACCCTGTAAAGACTTGTTGACTCTGTGAAGGCTTGTTGGCGTTGTGAAGGCTTGTTGTCGAAATGGCTTCTGTTTTCTGTTATTCTAATTTATAAAGCTTCCCTACACTCCCTGTTGTTATATTGATTACATTTACGCAGCTTTGCCGCAGTTTTAACCCATTTCATAATGAGTAAAGAAGTGGAACTATAAGCACGAATTGTGAGGTTACGAATACATATGTGGATTTTGGTTGCAGTAATCTAATGATCTGTAGGGGGATATGATTATCTGTAGATGTAGGCTTTGACAGCAATGTAATTTTGTCTATCGAGACGAAGAAAAGAGTTCTTAGGAGCTATATTGAGTGTCGTGTCCTCCTTTACAGTGTCGTCCCTGGAGTGAAGAGAGCCGACACCCACATTATAATATTTTGTTCCTCTCACTATTCTGGAGAATCCACCAGCTTCCGTCCAACACACTCCACCAGCCTATGGACACCTTTTCCTATCACTCTCTCACTGTCGTACTATGCCCCCCTTCTCATACTTCCCCAACGCAACATACTCAACAACTCTTGCTTCTAAAAATTAATAAAGAGTAATTTATTAAAATAAAAGTGTAACGTATATGAGACGTGTATGTGAAGAAAATGTGTGACGTGTTCTATAAAGTGTGTAGACTCTGACTCTCAGACATCAACTCAGTCAGCTGATCACAGCAAAGATAGACCACAGCACGTTACGTCAGAACAAGTACGTCTCACCCGTTGCCGGAACCATCTTGCCGGATACTGCTTTGCCTCTGTAGACCTCTGGTAATCCAATTTCATGAACATCCGAAATAGACACCGGTGGTATTAACAGTTAATCATGGACCGGTTGCCCTCTACACAATGTCCGTTCCTAACGTTCCTTAACAAACTGCACAAGTCTTTTGTAGTGTGTACGCAGTTAGTTAGTTAGTTAGTTAGTCGACAGATCATCCTCGTTGCACATCGAACCATTCAGTCCATAAGTGCTAATTACTAATGTTAATTGTTGCTGTACTAACACTAGGTACTCTTAGCCGGTTCTCGGTTCGTTACTACTGTCTAATGCTGTGTGGTGCATCAGTATGCATCACTCTCTTTGATGAATCAATTTCCTTCTAGCGTAAGTTATGTTCTGTATGCAACTCTAGTGACTCTTGAACTGGTGTTCTTCCTAATGGGATTGGATTCTTTCCCAAAACTTTGTTGAGTTTCCTTGGATCTGGTAGGGAACCTAGGATAGAAACAACACATCTGGTGATAGTACTAGTCACTGATCCTTTCGGCTGAGTGTAAGCCTATCACCTTGCTTAATGATCTTTAGCTAACTAGAATTAGTCATAGAGCAGATTAGCTACCCACCTAGAGCCGAATCAGGCTATGACCACGAAAAAATCAGCAAACAGAATGCGGAACCCCGCCCACCAGGGACACCTACGGGAAGATCCCAATTATCCCTCATTACTCAATTCTCAACTAGTAAAGCTTATCAACACTTCACTAATCTATTCTTAACTAGCAGAGTTAATATCACTATTCTACTCTAACTAGTTTCCACTAACAGTGCTAATCATCACACTATAGTTTAACAAGGCCACAGTCCATATTAATTAGAACTAATAGACTATATTGACTACCTTATGTAAAAACCGCCTCATTCCCGGGATGGCTACTACACTTTGCCATAACGGCACATGCTAGTTAATGTTAAATTAATCTAACACTGTAGAGCTCTCCCACAAACACGTCCATCATAATCCACGGTTCTTGGTCAACTCCCCCCTAGTTGATCCCAACTCGGGTTTATATGGCAAACTACCAAAGTTGGCCACGTGACGTTCTCCTTTATGCCCCCACACAGGTGGCACAGTGGCAGATCATCTCCTGTCAGGGATCCATCCTCCCTGGCTCCATTAATGTTAGATTTGTCATCACTGGTTGTGACATCCAAAACAATCTAGAGAGTTACTGTACAGTTCCAACAAAGAGTTTTTCCCAACACGCTGTCAATCTTCTCGATGTTCCGGAAACAAGACTTGACAGATGTTCTGTTTCCTGTCTCTCGCTGCCAATTCCGGTTTGTCTCTGACTGTTGACAAACTGTCAAGCTTCTGTTCAGTGGTGACAATCCCAGCAGCCATTTCGCCTGATGTCCGGAACTATAACTGACAGACAGGGCTGTTCCATGTACTGAGCCGGGCAAGGCTATGTGATTCTAAATGTTTATAAACTGCCAACGCATTGTATCCCTTCCTTCTCACTCACCACCAAATGTGTTTATGGGCTGACACGATGTAACCTGTGCAGCTGTGTTTACTCTGTTAGTACGACTGTTGTGGCCTAGAAAATATACGCCAAGCAAACGTCGGTATTATTATCTGGTTAACTCATGGCGAGCTCGTGACATAGGCCCCCTCTTAAGAGAGTAGTCCATCTCACTCTTCTCCACCATGAGTTAAATCCAGATGATTCATTCCTCTTCTTCAGGAGCTGGGTGTCTTGACAAGAAATCCGCTCCAACATTCTCCTTCCCAGGAATGTACTCTACTGTGAAATTATACGGTTGAAGTAACAACGACCACCGCATCAAACGGGCGTTGAGCTTCTGAGAAGTAGCCAGGAACATCAGGGGCTGATGATCCGACTGGACTCGAAACTTAACTCCATACAAATATGGCTGAAATTTTTGCACTGCCCATACGAGGGACAAGCACTCTCTCTCGACGGTTGAATAATTCCTCTCCGCCTGTAGAAGTTTCTTACTTGCGTATGCCACAGGTTTCAAAACCGAAGCATCGTCTTTTCCTTCCTGTAACAAAGCGGCTCCAATTCCAATCGCACTCGCATCTGTTCTCAACACAAATGGTTTGGAAAGGTCAGGGAGCTGTAATACAGGTTTGCTGACCAAGGCCTCCTTTAACTGACTATAGGCATTCTCACATTCTGGTGTCCAAATGATTTGGTCCGGGAATCCCTTTTTCAAGGTTTCCGTCAACGGAGCTCCCAGTTCAGTGAAATGTGGGATAAATTTGTGGTAGAACCCACACAACGAGAGAAAAGATCGCACATCCTTCTTCGTTTTTGGCCTTGGTGCATTTCTGATTTTCTCATAGGTTCTTCTCTTCTGGGACAATGTGTCCTGGAGTGATGGTGTGACCTAGAAATTCCAGAGTCTGGTAACCAATCATGCACTTGGTTGGACGAGCAGTAAGCCCTGCTTCCTTGAGCCTATTAAACACTCTCTCCAAGGATTGTAAGTGGTCATCCAGGCTGTCACTGGAAATCAGAATATCATCCATGAAAGAGATGATGGACGGATCCTGTAACGGATCTAGTAAAGCCCTCATCATGCGTGTAAACACACTAGGTGCATTGCTGAGTCCAAAGGGCATGACCTTGAATTCGTAGTGTTCACTGGGTGTACTGAAAGCTAACAGTGGTCGAATCTCCGGTTTGACTGGTATCTGATAGTACCCCCGACTCAGATCCACCTTCGAAAAGTACCGAGCCTTATGGAGCCTAGCGAATAACTGAGTTGGATTCGGCAAAGGTTCCACCTGAAATTGTGTGTGACTGTTCAGAAGTCGGTAGTCTATACACAACCGGTGTTCTCCACTTGGTTTGCGTAACAAAACTACCCCCGCATTGTATGGGGATGTGGATGGTGCAATCACATCATCCTCCAGCAATCTGTGTATTTCCTCCTCCAGGGCCTTTTCTTTAGAGAATGGCACTGGGTAAACCTTTTGGCGAACAGGCTCCTGAGTGGTCAAAGTCATCTCGAACTCCACCAACCTCGTTCGTCCTGGTTTATCAGTCAGTATCTCCTTATGAGACTTGAGAACCTGGGTTATCCTTTCCCTCTCCTGGGAGGTCAGATCAGGGTTCACTTTCACATCCCTATAGGTTTCCTGGTGTACCAAGGGATATTCCCTGCCCTCGCTGGTTCCCACTTCCGTCTCCACTGCAACTGCCATTGCCATGAGGTGAGCTGCCTTGTCTCCGGGTCTCTCTTCGTATTTCCGCAAGAGATTGATATGGAAAATCTTCGATTTTCCCCGGATCCGGATCTGATAGTTGGTTCTGGATATCACCCTTTCCACGGGAAATGGTCCTTGCCAACCTATCTCCAGTTTGTTGTTTCCCGTTGGGAGTAGCAACAAGACTTTATCTCCCACCTCTAGAGATCTTTCTTTAGACCTACGGTTGTAGTAAGCCGCATGTCTTTTCCTGGCCTTTTTCAAGTTTTGATTTGCCAGAGTCCATCCCTTGTGGAGTTTTTCTTTCAGTTCCTCCACGTATTGATAGGATGAGATCACTTCTTCTGACGTCCCCTCTTCAGTCCAACTCCTCAACATGGCTTCCAACGGTCCTTTGATTGGACGACCAAACAGCAACGTAGCGGGTGGTAGTCCTGTTGAGCCACGAGGAACTTCCCGATAGGCAAAGAGTGCTGCTGGGATATATTCATCCCACCTATCAGGTTTTTCCTGCGCTAATTTCCTGAGCATTGTCATCAACGTGCCGTTGAAACGCTCCACTTGTCCATTGGCTTGAGGATGGTAAGGGCTGGTATGTATGTGGTTAGAGTGAAACACCCTAAATACCTCCTCCATGAGTTTTCCACAAAACTGAGATCCATTGTCCGTCAGAATTTGATCCGGAAAGCCTAATCTGGTAAAGGCCTCCATCAGTGCGTCCGCCACTCTTTTCGAGTCAATCGTGGTCAACGGTATAGCTTCACCCCACATTGTACAGCAATCCACCATTGTGAGTATATACATGTTCCTCTTCCTAGTCCTGGGAAGTGGACCCACGATATCGATGGCTACCCTCTCGAAAGGAGAGTTCATGATGGGCATCTCACCCAACATCACCGGTGCTGTCCAGTGTTTCGGTGCCACCCTCTGGCACTCAGGGCATGACTTCACATACCGACGCACATCATCTGTCATTCCCGGCCAATAGTAGTGGCAGGAAATCCGCTGCATGGTGGCGGCAATACCCATATGTCCACTAAAGGAGATGGTATGCCCCATATGAAGAATCTGGGACCGGTGAGCTTTCGGGACGACCAACTGACCGTATAGGTTGTCTCCCCTTCCTGCTCTCCTGTAGAGTATCCTATTCTTCATGTAGTACTGCCCCCGTCCTGGTGGATCAGCACTTTTCTGCAGCTTTTTGTAGCAAGGACGTAAAGTATCATCCTCACTCTGGGCAGTTCGTAGCTCCCCCGGCATTGGGTTAGTCACAATTGCGTCTGCCTCTTCCGTTTTCGTCTGAGAGCGAGTCTGCATTGCTCCCATATGGATTGGCTCCCTGGGCATTCCCAGAAAGACATACCGGCAACCTAGGATGACTGGAAAAATGGGATCGGTCAATACAGCGGCCTTGATGGTGCCGGTGACGTACCTTGACCGAATCTCCACATTAGCAATGGGCAACTTCATGGTTACAGCACTCTTCTGTGCAGGCTGTATATCCAATGTTTCACCTGTGAATTGTTCTGGATGTACCAGATCCGCAGAAATCACGGCCTCCCCGTCCAGTCCTGTGTCGTATAAACACTCCACTTGACGACCGTTAACCTCTACCAATTCCACTACAGGTGGTTTTTCCTGGTCTGGAGTCTCTTCCTCGGCCTCGACCTGTTCGGTGGGCTCCACCTTAGGTTTCCCTGAGCACACGACGAATTGAGTGTCTCCTGACTTTCCCCTGCAGTCAATAGCATTGTGCGTGTTTGACTGACATTGGTTGCACCATTTCCCTGTCCTAGATTTTCTATTGTCGGACTTGAGTGAGCTCTCCTGGTGGCGAGCTTCCTTGTTGACCTTGGCATTTTCCGTGACAACCTCCTTGGAAGTCACTTGACATGCTGCGAAGTGAGGGTTCTTAGCCTTCGATTTGCAGTCCCTCGTATTGTGAGAGGGTGACTTACAAATTGAACACCACTTCTCCGACCACGGTCGTTTAGGTGTAGAGCTTGAAGTGCTCTTGCTTCCCTCCTTCTTCTTCTCTGAACTATCCTCTGATTTTTGCACATAAGGTTCCCACTTTTTTGTTCCTGAGTTTTTGGTTTTCTTCTTTTCATGTTTCTCTTGACTTTTGGTGTTGGTGGAAAGGTTTTCCCCTGCCTCCCCATGTACCTCGACGAACCGTTCTGCTAATTTAGTCACGAGGTCAATACGTTCCGCTCCTTGTTCTCCCAGGAACGTCCTGAGAGGTTTAGACATTTGCTTCTTCAGCTGGTCGACCACCATGAGCTCTTCCAGACTCTCATAGTCATGTGCGAACCCAGCCAAATCCATCCACTTATGGAGATAAGATTTTAGACGCAAACTGTAGGCGGCAAACAACTCTCCCGGTTCTCGTTTCGCTGCTCGAAATTTTTTCCGGTAGGTATGTGACGTAACCTCGAATCGTTTCAGCAGAGCCGTCTTTAACTCGTCATAATTGTTCTCATGTCCTGGTGGCAGGCGAGTATAAACCTCGTAACCGGTCCCGCGTAACCCCTGGGATAGCTTAAGATTCCATTTGTTACGCTCCAGACCCATAGCAACCGACATAGCCTCGAAGCGTTGAAGATACTGGTCAATCTTCTCTTTGTCCTCCTCGTAGACCGCTAAAGGAAACTTCATGGCCTGGTACCCATGTCCACCTACTGGTGTTGACCCTGGGATGGAGGAACCTCCAACTGCTCCCTCAGTTTCTCCATTAGATTGACTCTTCAACTCGAGTTCCCTCATCCGGTACTCGTGCTCCCTTTTCTGTGCTTCCTGTTCAGCTTCTAATTTCCTAGTTGCTTGCTCAGCTTCAAATTTCCTAGCTGCTTGCTCCGCTTCAAATTTCTTAGCTGCTTGCTCAGCTTCAAATTTCCTAGCTGCTTGCTCAGCTTCCAATTTCTTAGCTGCTTGCTCAGCTTCCAATTTCTTAGCTGCTTGCTCAGCTTCCAATTTCTTAGCTGCTTGTTCCAACTCCATCCTTCTCAATTCCAACTCGGCCTTTCGCTCTTCCCGTTCCGCTTGACGATACTCTCTCTCCACTTCCTGTATGTAATCCGTTAGAGAAGACCCAGCCAATCCCATTTCTTCCCCCCTGGCCTTTAATTCTAACGTGCTAAGTTTAGGGGTGGCCATTATACAGAGAGGTAAGCTAGCAGGTCTAGTACAATATAACTGCAAATTACTATACAGATATATGAACAAGTACTATAAATCTAGATATTACTACACACAGCACATTCACTCAGTGACAAGAGTAGAATCAGGACCACAGACCTATGCAGACGTGTGAAGTGTGAACAGGTAAGATATTAGTCCTAACCCCTATCCACATTCACTCTAGCTGGATTCTCCAAAATGATATCTCCCTCTAATAACTAAGGATCCCGTGTCAAAAGACCCCGTTGTCAGAAGATCCCCCTGTCAAACGTTCCTGCTTGCAGGAGATCTCTCTGTCCAAGGATTCCGTTTACGGGAGATCCCGCTGTCCAAGGATTCCGTTTACGAGAGATCCCGCTGTCCAAGGATCCCGTTTACGAGAGATCCCGCTGTCCAAAGATCCCGTTATCGAGCCCCCAATAATGTCGTGTCCTCCTTTACAGTGTCGTCCCTGGAGTGAAGAGAGCCGACACCCACATTATAATATTTTGTTCCTCTCACTATTCTGGAGAATCCACCAGCTTCCGTCCAACACACTCCACCAGCCTATGGACACCTTTTCCTATCACTCTCTCACTGTCATACTATGCCCCCCTTCTCATACTTCCCCAACGCAACATACTCAACAACTCTTGCTTCTAAAAATTAATAAAGAGTAATTTATTAAAATAAAAGTGTAACGTATATGAGACGTGTATGTGAAGAAAATGTGTGACGTGTTCTATAAAGTGTGTAGACTCTGACTCTCAGACATCAACTCAGTCAGCTGATCACAGCAAAGATAGACCACAGCACGTTACGTCAGAACAAGTACGTCTCACCCGTTGCCGGAACCATCTTGCCGGATACTGCTTTGCCTCTGTAGACCTCTGGTAATCCAATTTCATGAACATCCGAAATAGACACCGGTGGTATTAACAGTTAATCATGGACCGGTTGCCCTCTACACAATGTCCGTTCCTAACGTTCCTTAACAAACTGCACAAGTCTTTTGTAGTGTGTACGCAGTTAGTTAGTTAGTTAGTTAGTCGACAGATCATCCTCGTTGCACATCGAACCATTCAGTCCATAAGTGCTAATTACTAATGTTAATTGTTGCTGTACTAACACTAGGTACTCTTAGCCGGTTCTCGGTTCGTTACTACTGTCTAATGCTGTGTGGTGCATCAGTATGCATCACTCTCTTTGATGAATCAATTTCCTTCTAGCGTAAGTTATGTTCTGTATGCAACTCTAGTGACTCTTGAACTGGTGTTCTTCCTAATGGGATTGGATTCTTTCCCAAAACTTTGTTGAGTTTCCTTGGATCTGGTAGGGAACCTAGGATAGAAACAACACATCTGGTGATAGTACTAGTCACTGATCCTTTCGGCTGAGTGTAAGCCTATCACCTTGCTTAATGATCTTTAGCTAACTAGAATTAGTCATAGAGCAGATTAGCTACCCACCTAGAGCCGAATCAGGCTATGACCACGAAAAAATCAGCAAACAGAATGCGGAACCCCGCCCACCAGGGACACCTACGGGAAGATCCCAATTATCCCTCATTACTCAATTCTCAACTAGTAAAGCTTATCAACACTTCACTAATCTATTCTTAACTAGCAGAGTTAATATCACTATTCTACTCTAACTAGTTTCCACTAACAGTGCTAATCATCACACTATAGTTTAACAAGGCCACAGTCCATATTAATTAGAACTAATAGACTATATTGACTACCTTATGTAAAAACCGCCTCATTCCCGGGATGGCTACTACACTTTGCCATAACGGCACATGCTAGTTAATGTTAAATTAATCTAACACTGTAGAGCTCTCCCACAAACACGTCCATCATAATCCACGGTTCTTGGTCAACTCCCCCCTAGTTGATCCCAACTCGGGTTTATATGGCAAACTACCAAAGTTGGCCACGTGACGTTCTCCTTTATGCCCCCACACAGGTGGCACAGTGGCAGATCATCTCCTGTCAGGGATCCATCCTCCCTGGCTCCATTAATGTTAGATTTGTCATCACTGGTTGTGACATCCAAAACAATCTAGAGAGTTACTGTACAGTTCCAACAAAGAGTTTTTCCCAACACGCTGTCAATCTTCTCGATGTTCCGGAAACAAGACTTGACAGATGTTCTGTTTCCTGTCTCTCGCTGCCAATTCCGGTTTGTCTCTGACTGTTGACAAACTGTCAAGCTTCTGTTCAGTGGTGACAATCCCAGCAGCCATTTCGCCTGATGTCCGGAACTATAACTGACAGACAGGGCTGTTCCATGTACTGAGCCGGGCAAGGCTATGTGATTCTAAATGTTTATAAACTGCCAACGCATTGTATCCCTTCCTTCTCACTCACCACCAAATGTGTTTATGGGCTGACACGATGTAACCTGTGCAGCTGTGTTTACTCTGTTAGTACGACTGTTGTGGCCTAGAAAATATACGCCAAGCAAACGTCGGTATTATTATCTGGTTAACTCATGGCGAGCTCGTGACATTGAGCCAATCCTGATGTACAGAAAAAAAATGATTACGAATTAGCAGACAAATGAGGAATGATTTGAAAGCTTAGAGATGTAGTTGTGTAGAAAAATAATGAGAACTCCGTGGACGGACAGAACGAGCAATGAATATTCCCTGAAAGAAGTTAACTCACAAAAAGAACTGGTTACTCGTATCTGGTGAAGACAGTCCACATTTTGTGAGCATTTCATTAGAAGAGGGAATCTGGAGTATGTTGTCACAAAGGGAACGCTGGAGGGGAGAAGAAACAGGGGCTGGGGGGCCAAGAGAGAAGATTTTGGACAGTCTGGCATCACGGCATGGAGGAATATCAGTATCGGAAATGAATGACAGTACACGAGACAGAAGACGCACGGTAACCATTGCCACACGGCGCAGACTTTAAGAAGAAGAATTATATATCGGGTGAGTTATGGGGTGATAGAATACCATACACTAAGATGAACTTGTGAACAGTGGCATGAGATTGATGGGAGGGGATAGGGGTTGTGAGTTGAAAGACGTGGTGATGGTTGCATTATACACGATATATCAGTGGACATAATAAACATTTTAGATGATCTGTATAGCAAAGAGGAACGCGCGATAACAGACAACAGTTATGTCACCACGAATCATCCAGATGTTCTTAATGAACACGTGCCATCTATACCAGGATCATATAACTGAATGAACTGGCGGGAAAACAATCCTCATCGTGGTTCTCAAAGTAAATTGTAAGAGCCACTCTTTGGGAATGAGAATTTGTTTGTATCAAAGTCAAACAAATTTTTTACTTAGAAGAGAGTTCTTGAGTTTGTAATGGATCTCTCTAATATTCCATCCAAATAAATGGCGATATTTGTAAACTGGTTATTACGTACAACCTGAAACACTGGTAAATTTGGACGAAAAAATGCCTTGAGTAGTTTAGAACAAGAATTGCGATAGCATAAGTAGCCGCTTGCAAGATGGAAATTGACATGTAGCAGGTCATTTGCACGTCCTATCAGAAAGATTCTTGATCCGTTGAAAGTGTTGCTACCTCATACGTGCTCATACACCAGGTGTCTGCAGTTTCCTCTGTCCATCTTCGTGACATTATCGTTTGTTGTTGTTGTTGTTGTTGTTGTTGTTGTTGTTGTTGTTGTTGTTGTTGTTGTTGTTGTTGTTGTTGTTGTTGTTGTTTTATTGGAAGTAAGATTGTGATCTACGCTTTCTATTAAGTGTCATTTTTTTAAAAATCCCTTTAGACTGAGAGGAGAACCGTAGCATCTGCATATCTGAGTCTGGGAATCAGATTTCCGCCAACTTTGAGTGCATACAAATGATCACATTTTTGACAATCTAGTCCCACTAACGCAGTTTCTAATGAGGAATTAATTTACCCCTTTTTTAATTATAAGTTTTGCCTTTTCTGAAGAAACATTAATCAATTCTTGTTTGACTTTTCCACTTCCTGTCAAGCTTGCAAACCTCGCGTGAGATAACGTGTAAGAATGCCCCGCACCGTGTAAGAACCACTGTCGTATATCATTGTTTACGTTTCCCCCCAAGGCAGATCTGCAGACAGTTTCTGCTGACCTTGAAGCCTTAGCAGACGTCAGGTTGTTATTACAAGGCATCAATATGTTGCATATCTGCAGCTCGCATTTGCCTGATCACCCATACTCCTACGTCAGTTAAATATATACGCATGTTTTCCCCCTCACACGAACCTCTGTTCGCATAGAAAAGTATTTGGCTTTGTCATCACTTTCTACCATAGATGTGGCCATATTGCCTCCCCAGCGGAATAGCCGGGATCATTTCATTTCCTGCTGGAATCTTCTAGATAATGCGTTCCATCTGTACATATGTTTTCTTCATGTCTGCCCTTTTTAATCTACGCAACCATCGTTAGTTCTTTATTCGGTTTCTTCACCTCGTCTTTGTTTCATTTGGGTCGTTTTATATTCCTTCTAAACAGTGGTTCCCAAACTATGAATCGCGACCCCCAAAGAAACAAAATGCTTTCTTGTTTTTATTTTTATAATAATAATAATAATAATAATAATAATAATAATTATTATTATTATTATTATTATTATTATTATTATTATTATTATTATTTGAAAAAGGATATTTAATTTTGTAGCAAATATTTTTAAATATGAACATAAAATAATGTAACATATTTTACACATTTATTTTTTAAGATATGTATCTAGGTCCGTATGCCGTACGTATGATTGGAAAGGGGTCTTTCCTTACTTTACTGAATTATTTTAGAGAAATATTGTTACTTTAATTATTATTACGTACAGCATTCTGAATATATCTTGATCCTCAAAACAATGTATTCCAGTAGTGAATTTGAATAACGAAGACACAAACAATAGATTACACGATTTATTGCCTGACATAATTGTGGTATGGTGGAGACAAGAACACAAAGCTGATCCACGACTCTGGTGATCGTGTGAGATGGTGAAACATGACCGACCACTCTTATCGGCATAGCACATGATGATGATATTTCACTGCATCTCGTCAGGTACATATTGCAGAAATCACACAACCTAAAGTAATTCGATAAATCCTTCAAACTGAAATATACACATATTCGCACAGTAATTTCAATTGTCTACCACGGTAATTTTAAACTGACTATCATGTCTTTCTGTTTGCACAAAACTGGCTTATGCAGATGAATAGTGATCGCTTCTGCCACATTTATAACAAGCGACTATTTTCTGAGTCAAGCAGCACGCGAAACGCATTGCCCCTATCAATCACTTGACCGGTTGACTCCTACGTCATCGATTGGAGGGCATATTTTGGAAACCAGTCACAGCCGACGTGATTCTGACCACATTACCCTTCTAGAGCCGATTGTTCTGTAAAAGTGTGGGACTAGCTCCATGTGCGTAATGCGCCTTCAGGCTGGTAGATGGGTTCTGTGCTGACCTTTTAGACTATTACAACAGTAGTGCAGGTATTATGTGAAGTAGCATTGATGGTCAGGTATTATGTGAAGTAGCATGTCGTACATGTATTTTTTGAAGTAGCATTGTTGTGTAGGTATTATGTGAAGTAGCATCGTTGCGCACGTATTATGTGAAGTAGCATTGTTATCGATGTATTATTTAAAGTAGCATTTATGTGCATGTATTATGGGAAGTAGCACTGATTATTATGTTAAGTGGCAATGGCTTGTGTGAAACGCGGGTGAAGAAACTCCATGTACCACATATCTGGTTCAACTGTCAACAACTGTCATTATGCCTGTATTACCTTGCTGTCGTTAGTCGTTAGTCGCTTTTCCAACCTTACTGCAAATGGTCACCCCATAATGTTCCGTTCCTGTGCCACTTTCCCATGGGACAAGTAAAACAGACAGAAGTCCCTACAAACCAATAGCATACACAAGCAGACATGCATAATGCCGCTGCCAGAATGCCAACACTACAACTATTTCTTTCCATCTCCCCAGATCCCGTCTACCGAGATTTGTCCAGTGGTCGCGATGCTTCCCAATGCATCTCTTCTCGTTACTGGGCTGAAGAAAAAAAAACATTGTATACTCTTATATGAAAACATTGTCTATTCTTGTTAACTCCGCTAGTGTCTTCCAAGCTAGCTGTACTGATTCACCTTATTAAGAATTGTAATATTTACTTGGATATAGCATTGTGGTCTATTGTTTATTTCGTTTTTATTTATTATTTATCTGTCACAATCTCTTTTGCAACAGAATTAGATTGGTCGTTGTCTAGATCCTGATGCTCCTTCTATATCACTGCATAGTGTAAGCTGGGTTATTCCCATGTCCCACAACACAAGTCATTACTGTAGTACTGATCTATTAGTCACTAAACAAGATTACGTTTGCGCACAGAATATCCCTTCAATGGTAAATGAACACGGAAACAGGCAACATATATAAATCCAGTAACAGTAATTCTAGAATATATCCTCATCACAACCTAACACTCAAATAACACTGCCTTCTCCAGGCCTTCTTAATCTAATCCACCACGACAGTTAACCAGCCACTCTCCCGGCCCGAACTCACTCGATCCAACGCACTCTGGTTCTAGGCCTCAACTCCTTATCCAGTCCCCTGACTCCACACAACACTCCTCCCCAGCCCAAAACTGTCTGCCTCACAACCACACTAGCGGGCTGACGCCTCCTCTACTCCCCCCTTAAACTCACTGCCTCCAACCTGCCTCGTCTGTCTTCTTATTTGCCCTTTCCGGGGACCTACCACCCAGCCTCATTTTACCTCAGTCTATTATTTCTCAGGGCCGGTTAGCTCGCCTATATAGCACCACTCTCGCTTAGGTCCATCACCCAATGTTAATGCACCCAGGCATGTTACAGTATCTTCTTCTTCTTCTTCTTCTTCTTCTTCTTCTTCTTCTTCTTCTTCTTCTTCTTCTTCTTCTTCTTCTTCTTCTTCTTCTTCTTCCCCCTCCTCCACCTCCTCCTCCTCCTTCTTCTTCTTCTTCTTCTTCTTCTTCTTCTTCTTCTTCTTCTTCTTCTTCTTCTTCTTCTTCTTCTTCTTCTTCTTCTTCTTCTTCTTCTTCTTCTTCTTCTTCAGGCTTTAAGACATTTAATAGAGTATAACCCCACAACCACGCAAGTCCAGCCATATCTAGCCAGTTCATGCTAAGTTTGATGTCGACCTATTTTTCAATACGGTGTGAGAAAACCAGTTGCATACCAAATAACCCTCTTTAGCAACCTGTTATGAGATGGCCAGAAGATGGAGAGTGTTACTATTATTCTTTAACCTTCCCCTTTCCTTGGGGAAGGAGAGGTGGGTAGTTTACGCACGAGCGACCTAGTTTATTTAGCCATATTTTATTACCTACATTTCCCTACAGCAAGTGCCTTACCGTGTAGCTTCCAAGTGTATCTAACGATAGGTCTAATTCCTGCCCCGAACCCCCACGTCTTAAATCCGTTACACTCCAAAAACATCGGAATACATTGGAAAATCGGGAAAATCACAGAAACAAAAATAGCGTCTAGACAGTTGTCAGTTCAATGCTTGAATACGTTATTACAGCTCTCTCATGGGAGCCGAATCTACTGGGGATCTTTCAGTACTAACAGTCACTTTCTGATAAATTGTTTTCTATGTGGCTTATAACGGTATGGATTTTCTTTGTTTGTGTTCATTATGGGTGTCTGCTCTATAGTACGGGATATTTTATGCGTAGTGGGTGCTTTTTTTTAAAGTATGGTTTGTATATTTTGGTGCGTTTACTTTGTAAAGAAAAAACACGGACGCTATTTTACTTGTAGATCGAGAGGCGGTTCTCTTGGGACTCCTCGCTGGAATTGGTTAGAGTAGATAAAAGGAGTGTATTAATTATATTAGGGTAATGAGCTGAGGTAGTTGAGTCCATAGTGTGATCAGTTTCCTATAGCCTTGCGTACCCAGCAATGCATTATTTCATTCAGATCAATAATATTTTGGGGTCGACCCATCAAATTAAAACGGATACGAATGCGAAGACTAAGCACAGAAGCCAAAAACTGTATGTCGCACGATTTATTGCCTGACATATGTCGCTGCATCTCGTCAGGTGCTTACTGTAGTGATATATATCATACTGAATTAATAAATGAATTATGCTTAGGTTGAAATGCTTTAAACTCTGTCGCTGATAGAGTTTCGATGGCCATAAAAGTTAACAAAGAAAGGGCGTTTCGAATATTGTTTTTGGCGAATATAAAGATTGCTCAAATATCCCACGGCCACAAACATAATGGTGTGCTTGAGATCATTGGTGATTCCCCAGTTTTTCTTCAACTGGCAAGGTGTCCTCCCCTCAGTTCGGCTAAGTCGGGGCAATCTTGTAGGACATCCTTTAGAGTTTCTTTACTCCTCCAAATTTGCATCAGGCAGAGTAAGTAATATTCAGTCAATGAAGGCGTGCTCAGAGTACAGTACAAGAGAGTAGTGCATGCATGTAACCAATACACTGTAGGAAAGTCAAGGCAGCAAGTGAAATTATGAACTGATGACCTCGTCTGCTACTGAAGTCATGTTCGCAATTACCATTGTCTCTTTCTGCCCCAAGCAACGCACCTTGTGACATTGGCTATTTGTTATGTGAACTAATTAAAATGGCGTATATGGTTTTGCTTCATGTGTTTAGTCAGAGTATATGTGCTGCAGCAATCTAATTTTGACAACATATATATCTTGGGCACGGTGTATATATCTGACCAATGTGAGAGTAATACTCTTGTGAATTTGTTGTTGTTAGTATTGTTGTTGTTGGTGTTGTTGATTTCGTATTAATCGTTTGTAGCAGCATCTTTGTCCTTCAGGGATTTGAATGATTAAAGAGATGTGATTTCTGTAAAATCTCCAGTTTGATAGGCATGCGTTTTGTCACCTTTATAAGTAGTAGTAGTTATGGACTACGCTTGAGATAAAAGTAATCGAACGCAAATAACAAAAAATAATAAAAATGCAAAGGCATGAGGCGTTGTCATAGCACCATGAAGTTTGTGAAAGTCAAAGGAAACGACACCAAGCACCAAACTAAAGAAGAAGTCAGTAAAGAACGCTTGTATAAACCTTACGGGCATACGGGCATATGGTTCGAGATCCACTTTATAGACTAGTCGGTACTCCATTGAGTGATGTAATGTCAAACCGGCTGCCTTCAATTTCCAGGACAATTTCCTGGTACTCATTGCAGGCTCGGTTAACCTCTGAACCCTAATATAGAAATCCGCCTTGACCCAAGTATGAACCCTGGAGCTCCGACCCGACGGCAGGTATCTAGGCACTACACCACCGCGGCTCGCACGATGATCTCCCTGTTTCCCAGAACCTGCTCATGAACGATGCTTGAAAAGGGAGAGTATGGCATATGAGACTACGACCTCTAGCATGTGAATGGTGGTGGAAGCAGTAACAGCGGCATTCCGTTCGTTATAGGAGACCACTGCAACACACATAGCATTCATTACAGAATCAAGGAGTATGCTTAGTAAGGTGGAGACAGTAATGTTTCGTGTGGAATGGCTTTTCTCGCTTCAGAGGTCACAGAGTGTGAGAACTGTATGAATTTTTTGCCTTGGTCATCCGGGAGTGGGGGCGGGGGGTATATCAGGCTAACGATACACTGGCAGGAAATGCACCTAGTGGTGGTAAATTACTTATGTACTGCGGAGGGATGGTCTGGCGCATGCGGGACCAGGTGGCGTAAGCAGTGAGACTGACTCAGAACCCTTATGTGGAGATAATGATATTGTGGGGTATCGGCAAGGGTTCTAGAAGAATCTCAAAACTGAGAGGGAAGACCAGAACTTTCAGTCAGACAGCAGTGGGAACGATACTAATCGGATTAGTAGTGTGACTCTTCGCTGGCTGGTCAACGAGGGGAGGAAGCGCGTATGGGAATGTCCTGAGTGCAGTGATGTCGGTTTTTAACCCAGCTCAGCTCAATTCAGTTCCCCACAACCTTTTGGAACGCAAAGCAACGAAATAAGTGAACTTCCTATTTTCTCTTACAGAACTTAAATTTAAGTTATTTAAAGTATTTAACGGACCGGCTGGTCGAGTGGCTTGAACACCAGGTTCTCTTTCAGGAGATCGGGGTTCGAATCCTCGGTAGGTTGTGGATATATTTTTCTGTCGGGGATGGGGGGGGGGCCTAACCTGCACTTCGCGGCGACTGCCCTAACCTTAATTCCTCAGGGTCAACACTCCCCTGTCCTGCATCGCGAGGTACTATAGGCAGCATAAGACAGTTAGTTTTGACAGTGTATTTAACTGCCTACTTGTTAAAGAAAGCGACACCACGACACTCGAGACAAGCCCATAAGCTCTGTCTTCTTCAGCAGATACACAATGATATGGATGCTGCCTATCATTGTCGCAAGCTGGCTAGTCATACACATAAAAATACCCATACCGCTCAAGTTCGTGTGTGTTTTATTATCCATTTCCGTAAGCCTGCATATCATTTTACAGACAGTAAAATCGGCTGGCTTTAAAACGCTCCGAACAACACAATCATGACACTTCACCTCGCTGGTCACGGAACGAATTAGAAGCCATTCGTATTTTCCCTTCCTCTATGTTCTTGTCTGAAAACTAATTGTTTCCATTAACCGCATTGTGCAGATAAAAGACATGGAAAGCAAGACAACAGTTCTACCTCAGCTACTCGTGTCACAGGGCAAATCCATTAATCAGACCACACTTGTTCTCATCGCTTCTGTACGCTGTCTCTGAGGCAACAGCGTTAAACTATTGCCTCGAATCGGACAAATTAACGATCCTATCTTCTGCTGGCAATTTTCCTCGCGTCAGAAAACATAGTTTATTGTGCGCACTGGGTGTCTTATGGGAAACATAATAATATAACTAGCGTAACATGGACATATAGTATAGCTTAATGCTTAGAAGTTTCTTTTCGCCGTCACATAAATATGGCTGTCTTTCAGAGAGTGAAAAAAAATGAATTGAGGAGAATAGAGTGTTTATGATCGGTTTGTTTACCAGCCAGGGACAAGTAGAGTTTTGCTGTTAAATTGCTTGAGGTTAATAACATCGTGCTAGATTGCCGCCATGTCATTTGGAATAATATTTTTGTGGAACATGAACCTGTGAGGATTCTTTCTCTTCTTTTGGAGGATACACGAAGATATGAACATAGTGATCCATGGTTAACCTCTAGTTGAAGTTTACTTCAATGAATTGAGGCGTCGACTATCAAAGATCAATGGCAAACTATTGAACGTGAAATTGCGAACATGGAGCTTGGAATAATATTTTTTGAATAACGTAGACACAAACAATAGATTTCACGATTTATTGCCTTACATATTTCGCTGCATCTCGTCAGGTACATACTGCAGAAATCACACAACATAAAGTGAAATAACTAGATAACTCCTTCAAGCTGAACTATACACATGTTCGCATAGTAATGCCGATTGTCTACCACGGTAATTTTAAACTGACTAACGTGTCTTTCTGCTTGCACAAGGCCGGCTTAAGTAGGTTGATTATTATAGCTTCTGCAAACTTTAACTAGCGACTACTTTGTGTGTTGAACAACACACGGATGGCACTGTCTCTCTCAATCGCATGACCGCTCTCGAGCACATGCCTCACGACCGATGAAGCGGGACTATTCCGGCATGTCGGCATACTTAGGCTACGTTTTTTTAATAATATAATATAGTTTATATCTTTTGTTGAACACAACCCTGTGAAGGTTCTTCCTTTTCTTGTAGTAGGCCAAAAGAAAATATGAACTGCAATAATTGTAGCTATTATACTAGCGAGACTGAGAAATGTCAGTCAAGTCGTAGTCTTGTAGAAGGAAACCTTCCTACTGAAGGGGGCTGAGTGGTCTCGAGGTATGGTGTCCGCCTCGAGTGCTGGAGGTCCTGGGTTCAAGCCCCGGTAAGGACCGGGATTTTTTCACGTGGACTTCTAGTAACTAAATTTCCCGTGGTCTCTGGGTAGTGAGATCGGACGCTCGTGTGTATTGTTGCACACGTAAAAAATTCCTTGGCAGTTGGAAAGCGAAAAAGAATAGCCTAACGGCGCTGCGCGGGCAAAATTTCGAGATAAAAATCTAACCAAAGTATTTTATGATCCTCGCCGGTGCTACGGAGTTCGTGCACTGAGCTGAGATTCTCCGGGCTCAGGTTTGAGTTAGGAGTACAACGGAGCATTTATGGGTTACCCCCGTGTGCCATGATGTTTATCCGTCGACTAAACAAACAAACTAAACAACCTCCCAACTGAACCTTCAGGCAACAGAGGATAGGGACACTGCAGTAGCTATCGCAGCTATAGAACTAAGTTTTTATTTGGATAAATGGGCAACTCTGAGCATTCTAATTTTTAGCCATGGTGCTACAAGGAGCGGGACTCACCGGCACTGGTACTCTATAACATTGCTGGAAGCCCAAACCAGCGCTAGGCAAAGGAAAACCGCCTCAAATCTCCCAAGATTGAATATATTGAGTTGTCAGAATTGAGCAGCACAAGATAGGCATCTATGCAATGGGATGATCAAGCGGCTTAACGGCAGACCCAAGGACTCGACGTTTGATGATGTTAATGTAGATATCGGTATTATAATGTAGCTTTGGGAACCGCATCACTTTTATGGCTAGACGCTCACTTGCCAGTCCGAAGTTCGTGGGTTCAATCCACAATCGAGTAGAACCGAATTTTAAATAGTTACCTGAATTCCCAGGTCCACCCAACCAAAACAGGTACCAAGAAATGTTCTGGGAGGATCAGGCGGGCGGTGTGATGTTAACCACACCTACCGAACGCCGACCTTTCTATACAAATATGGGTCCAGCACTATAAGACTAATCGCCCTAAATCGATAAAAGGAGTTCTTTACTTATTTATTGTAGCTTTATATCCGCGGTATACGCACTTAAGTTACAGGTGTACGCAGCTATGCTCGGTTCAATCACAAAGAAATAACATCATGGCCATGGTTCAGTCACACACAAAAATAACAAAGCCATGGTTCAATCACAAAGAAATAACAGGACCATGGTTCATTTACAAAGAAATAACATGGCCATGGTTCAGTCACAAAGAAATAGCAAGGCCATGGTTCAGTCACAAAGAAATAGCAAGGCCATGGTTCAGTCACAAAGAAATAGCATCAAGATCATGGTTCAATCACAAAGAAATAACAGGACCATGGTTCAGTCACAAAGAAATAGCATAGCCATGGTTCAGTCACAAAGAAATAGCATCAAGATCATGGTTCAGACACAAAGAAATAACATGGCCATGGTTCAGACACAAAGAAATAGCACCAAGATCATGGTTCAGACACAAAGAAATAGCATGGCCATGGTTCAGTCACAAAGAAATAGCAAGGCCATGGTTGAGTCACAAAGAAATAGCAAGTCCATGGTTCAGTCACAAAGAAATAGCATCAAGATCATGGTTCAATCACAAAGAAATAACAGGACCATGGTTCAGTCACAAAGAAATAGCATAGCCATGGTTCAGTCACAAAGAAATAGCATCAAGATCATGGTTCAGTCACAAAGAAATAGCATGGCCATGGTTCAGTCACACACAAAAATAACAAAGCCACGGTTTAATCAGAAAGAAATAACATGGCCATGGTTCAGTCACAAAGAAATAGCATGGCCATGGTTCAGTCACAACGAAATAGCATCAATGGAATGGTTCAGTCACAAAAATATAACATGGCCATGGTTTAGTCACAAAGAAACAACATCATGACCATGTTCAGTCACACAGAAATAACTCCATGGCTATGGTTCAGTCACACACAAAAATAACAAAGCCATGGTTTAATCAGAAAGAAATAACATGGCCATGGTTCAGTCACAAAGAAATAGCATCAAGAGAATGGTTCAGTCACAAAAGTATAACATGGCCATGGTTTAGTCACAAAGAAACAACATCAGGACCATGTTCAGTCACACAGAAATAACTCCATGGCTATGGTTCAGTCACAAAGAAATAACATCATGACCATGTAGGAAATCCTTTACAGAACATCGCTCTCATCATTACCCTCATCTAGGATCGAAGACAGGCGGACAGTTAAAGCATTGCTTTGCTGATGCTGCAGCTTGTGCATCTTGTCTTGTTCAAGATGTATTGGTGTGACATTTCCTCTGGTAGCGGTTCTCGCCGCGTTGGTAACTTACGGGGTATGTGAGCTGATCGCTAAAAAAGCAATGGCAAACTACTGAGCGTGATCTTGCCTAGTCTATCAACAGCAGCTGAAAAATGCTGATATAACTGCAACGTCCTGTAAGGGATATGTTGTTGTTATGTTGTTTGTCCATCAAGAATGATGATGACCAATCATTTCATCCAGTGGGGTTGAAAGTATGGAGCCGTGAGTTCTAATATGGCTGATAAGGCCTATTTTGGCTTGAAATGTTCTTTGACAATGTGGGCAAAGAATGTTTGACGTTTCTGGAGGAGGATTTCCTCCAGTGATTTTTCTGTTCTGTCCTTTCTTCACAGCTCTTGCAGTCCGGTTGCCTCACACGTGACTGCACCCTGGGATATGCACACACACACACACACACACACAAACTAGGCAGACCAAGAGAGAGAGAGAGAGAGAGAGAGAGAGAGAGAGAGAGAGAGAGAGAGAGAGAGAGATAATGACTCATCGGCAACACATAGTCTCTATAGTTCAGCGCAGACTTTGTGCTGTGGAAAGGTATAACTTCATCCCTTCTTCACGCCATGGGGTGTAGTTATTATGCCTTGTTTTAAGCACTACAGAACATACTATCGTCTGTTAAGACGATAGTATACCAGTCATTCCTCACAGGACAGGACATCCTAAATTACCACATCTTATATATAAATTAGGATCTCCGTCTGTCTGTCTGTCTGTCTGTCTGTCTGTCTGTCTGTATGTCCGTCTGTCCTTTGTGCGCTCGCGAACGGCCCATCCGATTGAGATGAAATTTTCTACACGCCTTTCTTTCATTCCAGTGCAGCCCACTGTCATATTTTTTTAGTGTGAAATCGCATGCTTACCCAGTATTATTTCATTTTTCATTTTTCATCATAATTTAATATATCTCAGGGGACCTAACTCTATAAAAGTTATTTCAAGGGGCATAACCTTTCTGTATAACTTATCGTCATATTGTGGCATCGTTTTCAAAGATTTATAAACTCTTTGTCCATAGTTATGTACCGGCATATGAGTTATAATAAATAATGATACAATCTGTAAGGCATTTTCAAAGTTTTCATAAAAATAATGCACAATGCATAACATTGTAACTCATCTTTTTTTGCTTAAGAAGTTACTGTAGTCATGCAGGTGATTAGAAAGCGTTTTCATTAAAAATAATGGATGGTGTGTGGAAGAACGTTCTTTATGAATTTAATGAAGCCGGACAGGGTCAGGCAGACAGATAGACAGACAGACAGACAGGAACTTATATGACTACTTATATAAATTAAATGAGATGCTTCACACCAGGAGCTGTGCGATGCCGGGCCAGGTCAGACAGACAGACAGACAGACAGACAGACAGACAGATAGTCGGTAACGGGAACGGGAACTTATATGACTACTTATATGAATTAAATGAGATGCTTCCCACCAGGGACTGGGCGAAGCCGGGCAGGGTCAGGCAGACAGATAGACAGACAGATAGACAGACAGATAGACAGACGGGAACTTATATGACTACTTATATGAATTAAATGAGATGCTCCACACCCGGAGCTGGGCAATGCCGGGCCGGGTCAGACAGACAGACAGACAGACAGACAGACAGACAGACAGACAGACAGACAGACAGTCAGTCGGTAACGGGAACGAGAACTTATATGACTGCTTATATGAATTAAATGAGATGCTCCCCACCAGGGTCTGGGCGAAGCCGGGCAGGGTCAGCTAGTGTTTCATAAATTAAAGAGAGGAGATAGTGATGAATACATCTCTGTATCTGGTAAAATGACAGCGTAACATGTGTTGCAGGAGTGCCCAAGATATGTTTTTTTTTTTTTTTAAATTCGCATATCCTTTACAGGACATCGATGTCAACATCATCATCTTTCAGCTGATTGTTGATTTCTTAGCAAGATTACGCTCAGTAGTTTGCCATTGCTTTCTGAGCGGCCGGCTCAGTTATCCCGCAAGTCACCAACGCAAAGAGAACCGCTTCCAATTCTCGCGTTATCCTGCGTGGATACACGGGATTACGAAGAAAGTCGTGTAACCCCTAGGCTAGAGAGACCGGCCCAAGATATGTAGAACTCAGAAAAATATCTTGGCCAATAACCGCTCCATATAAAGACAAACTTGATGGGGATGTTCTTAACTGCTGCTTTCTTTGCATGTATTCATATTGACATCTGAATAAAAAGAAAAATTGACTGCAGGTCATTTACCTTCATCCATCTATCTATTATCTTTCGTTGTATTGCTTCAAGCTGTTCCTCGCCTCATAATATTCTGCTCATAAATAATTTACCCATTTCTTAACATGCATTCGACATTCCTTTTGAAATTTCTTGAGCGTCTATGGTATTTTCATTACCCGTTTTACCTAGCGTCTCCTACAGACTTTCGTTTGACTAGCTTTGTTTGTTACCTCCCCCGCTTCCCTTTTAGCTCTTTGCATGCACTGGCTGACCCTTTGTGGGTCGGAACATTTTTATTACTTTCATTATCAGGAATAATTATTCCAGCAGGTAGTGCAATTACTCAAGATTGCACTAAAGTAGCGGGTATTTAGAACAGCGTGTTTTTAACGCTAATACTAATATAACGATCTTCACGGCAACACGTTTATAATGATCATAACGCCTTACCACAAATATAACAGCAATGCCAGTTATTTCATGAGTTAATTACTTACAGACTTGCCTGGTTGTATAACATTGTCGCACAAATAGGGCTGCTATTTTAGTTCCACGCCCCTGAATTTGTTTGTTGTTGTCTATTGTTGTTTTTGTCTGGTTGTTGTTGTTGTTGTTGTTGTTGTTGTTGTTGTTGTTGTTATTGTATATAGCTGTCTGTTTATTTGTGGTTGTATAATATTGTCGTACAAATGGGGCTGATATTTAGGTTCATAGCTCCTGAAATTGTTTGTTGTTGTATATTGTTGCTTGTTTCTTATTTTTGTTGTATAATGTTTTGCTTGTGTCTTGTTATTGTCGTCGCTGTTGTATATTGTTGTCTGTTTGTTGTTCTTATTCTTGTTTTTAACGTTGTGTCTAAATCCTCTGGACGATTGTCAACGTTGAACCTTGAGGGCGTTGCACTGGCATTAAACTTGATCTCTGAAAACGGCTGGCTTGCATCCATCTGATGAAGTTAGAGTGGACACTTCTCCCGTCACTGGACCTAAGCTTCATCTCCACGGGCTATGTGCTGCTGATCCATCCTTTCTATGACATCGTTGTTCTGTCTATCTCTTCGTAGCGTGAAGTTCACCTCTTTGTCATAGAGAGCCTATCGTCAGCAAGCGTTGACAAGCTCTAGTTCTTGTGTGACTATAGCTTCTAATTTATTTATTTATTTTTGTTTTGTTTGTCTAGTATGTTCTTTTTTATCATCACCAAGCTTATTTAATTCTAATTCGAAGAAAATAGTAGATGAAGCCACTAGGATAAGATGATGACTGGTAAATAGATTAGACGAAGGACATGAGGGATGAAAGATCTAGAGGCAGAATGTGAATCCACTCTGAAGAAATTGACTGATTTTGTAGTGTGAAATCTACCGCGGGGCAAGTACGATGGAGGGCTTACTTCTTCAGAAGGCATCATTCTCGCTTATTGCTTCGGCTCCTTTACTTCTTTGACACTCTCATGACTCCCATATGTTTTTCTCCTGGTGTACGTTAACACATCCAGGCTCGAGACGTTTAATTGTAGTTTGCAATTATCACTATGTACACCGCTCATGTGCCGGCTCACAAGCTTATGTCCACACCACGAGTCAAAGACTGTCCAGTAGTCACAGAAGTGTCTATCTCTGTCTATGCCAAATTATTGCAGTAGATGCTCTTGCGACGCTAAAACTAAATCTATAATCGCAGTAGCTAAAGAAAAGCTTCCCGGGGGGAAATTAGAATATTGTAACATCACGTGACAATAGTGATGAGTGTCAGAAAAGAATATCAACTGTGCACATCTGGTTTATGAAACATGAACTATAAAGAAAATAAAAATAGAAAACATGGAAGCTTATAAGATATGGTGTTTTCATAAAACTAAAACTAAATCTATAATCACAGTAGCTAAAGAAAAGCTTCCCCGAGGGAAAAAAATGAATATTGTAACATCACGTGACAATAGTGATGAGTGTCAGAAAAGAATATCAACTGTGCACATCTGGTTTTTGAAACATGAACTATAAAGAAAATAAAAATAGAAAGATTGGAAGCTTATAAGACATGGTGTTTTCATAATGTAATATTTTATCTAGCGTCATATTGTATCTAAAATAATATTTTATCTATTGTCGTATTTTTCTAACGTGGTATTTTATCTAATGTGATAATTTATCTAACTTATAAAATTTTATCTAGCTTATTTGATCTAAAGTGATATTTTATCTAATAATGTATTTTACCTAGTGTGTTATTTTACCTAGCGTGATATTTTACCTAACGTGCTATTTTATCTGTCGTGGTATTTTATGTGACGTGATATTTGATCCAACTTTTTTTTAAAGTGATATTTTATCTAAAATGATATTTTATTTAACCTTCATACATTATATAACATGATATTTTATCTGAAGTGATATTTTAGCTAATGAGATAATTTACCTAGCGTGATATTCTATCTACAGTGGTATTTTATTCAGCGTGAGATTTTATCTAAAGTAATATGCTTTCCTAAAGTGGTATAATCTATTGTTTTAGTTTATATAACTAAATCAGATTTGGTATTTTATATAATGAACCAAAGACCGAGATCTGTGGAGGTACATGAACGCCTACGCCAGCTGGCAAGGCACTCGATGATGATGATGATGATAACGATGATGATAATGATGATGATGGTGATGATGATGATAATGATGATGATGATGATGATGATGATGATGATGATGATGATGATGATGATGATGATGATGATGATGATGATGATGATGATGATGATGATGATGATGATGTTGATGTAATGTGGCATTTTATCTAACTAACGTTGTATGTGACCAAAAGAACACCTTAACACATGTACAGTATGTATGAAATTAATTCACTACAGAACGTTTCCACCTATATCAACTTGCACTTGCGCGCAGTTCAATACCGTGTGTTCTTGTAACAAACAAAAAATAGATTAAATGACCGGCGCATCGTTAAAAGATTTTTCAAAGAAAAACAGGAAAAAACCCGGAAAAGTAATTATCACCAACAGAAAAGTATTATCAACGTAAGCATTATTTCACAATTATCTATGTAAATTCTGTTACAGACCCGCGCAATAAATCACTACATGCAGGAGCGACAGAACGCATCCAAACACAGGTAACAATATAACAGAGGGAAATAATGTCGTATAACTTGCTGCGCATTTTTCTGCAAAGACTTACGACCTGGTGTGCTGGAGCAAGTCACGGAGTAGGAACATGTAAATTTACGCACACGCTGTAATGGTCTCATTTTTGGGAATTGCCAGTTAAGATTGTTTTTTCTTGCAAGACTCAGACCTCGATTAGTTAGCTATGCAGGGGAAATTTTTAGTTAAAAATTACTCGTCTTGAAAATTTTATAGCAACGACGTGTTGATACGAAGACTATTTCCAGTGATCAGCTTGAATTGTATCTGTGCAATCTTCTGTTGGGGAATTATTTTTAAACAAATGATGGAAATACCAGGCAATCTGTGTTTAGAACATGGCAGGTGAGATTAAGGAAGCGTACATATAGGTCGTGCGCTCAACAAGGAACTAAAGATATGAAATGAAACTGAGAGTTGTTGTTGTTTTTTGTTGTTGTTGTTGTTGTTGTTTTTTAGCATCGCTCGCTTTGAACTCAATGGTAGTCCATGTAGACTACTACTAGTAGTGCTGGACTGAATTTTGTGTGTGGGTTATTTTTCTCTATTAACAGTGTCCCTCGCCATCAGGCGAACCCACTCCGTCTTCAGGGGTTCTTGTAATTTACGTCCCCAAGACAAGGACGAAAAGTCGAAAGTTATTCTGAAAGCTCTGGGTTCGGTCATCGGTGGCTCGTTTGAATGTCATCTGGCCGTCTCGATAGACGATAGTTTGTGAAATGGACATAACACAAAGCCTGGGCTGAATTTAGAGACCGTGCGTTGCCCATGCAGCATGTTCCCTCTCTCGGCCTGCCTAGTTTACTCCAGAGGAAAGGTAACACCAATACGTCTGGAACCAAATAAGCTGCAGAAGCTGCTGAATCAGCAAAGCAATACTCTAGCTGTCCGACATCCTAGACCAGTTGCCGACCAAGGCTTAAAGCCTGGTCTGCCCTGCCATGATATTTAGTCTTTAGGTTGCATTTATTCTCACTAGGGTAAGGCTTGTACCTTCCCAATTGCGCTTCTCCGCCCGAAGCAATAGGCACAATGTGTGGTGTCGGGTTTAGTAAGCGCCGCCCAACATTTGGCGCTGAAAGAAAGCAGGTAGTACCGTCTACTGTCATACGGTAGCTCAATCATATCTGACTGAGACCTGAGATATCGCTGCTGTTTATTGTGTATGATTAAAGTGAAAGACCAAAGATGCACGTTAAAGTTGATGTCCATTAAAGGACGTTGCAATCACGCCGTGCATTGATTGACCCCCTTTTTTATTTACTAGACAATTTTACTTGCAGTGGTTTGCCATTGCTTTCTGAATGACTGATTCAACTCAACCTCAACTCGATATGTTCAAGAATTGTGAAACTGCGTTCACTAACCCTGTAACTACAGACGCCCGGAAGCACACCCGTGTAAAATTACAAGTGCCGACATAAGATGCTGCTATGGGTCGTCATGTCATGCATTGTACAGTCGGGGAGATTCAATGTACAAACAAGGCATTATATTTAAGGAGAGTTGTATTCTCCTATAACGTAACATATATTACGTGGCGGTTATATTCAGCCAATTCTAATTTATGGTAGCGAATCATGGACAAAATAGCAGATAAGAGGAGAATTATGTGGAGACTGCGAAAATGGGGATTTATAGACGAATGGTGACAAACTGTGGACAATAGAGAGAGTAATGAAGATACTGTGAAAGAAGTTAACTCACAAAGTGAACTGGTTACTCGCATTAAAAGAGGACAGTGCACATAATTTGGCATACCATAAAGAGGGGAAAACTGGAGTATGTCGTCACAACGGGAAAGTTGGGAGAGGGGGGGGAGATGCAGGGGAGGCTAAGAGAGAAGATGCTGAACAGTTTAACATCATGGCGCTAAGAAACATCAATAACAGAAATGTTAGGCAGCATACGAGATAGAAAGAAGGCTGTGGACAGACATGATAACCAACGCCATGTATGTATGTGTATATGTATATACTTGTGTAAAGCATATTTAATGTGGGGGACTGGATCTCATCTTTATAGAAGTATGGGTGTCAGTCTTACTTTAATATTATCTAAAGGTTGTGTACCTAACTTTATTTTATGTAGGGGATGTGAATCTAACTTTATTTTATGTAGGGGTTGTGAATCCAACTGTATACTATGTAGGCGATATGAATCTAACTTTTTATAATGTAGGGATGTGTATCTAACTTTATATTATGTAGGGGATTATTAATCTTACTTTCTACAATGTGGAGATGGGAATCTTTCTTTATATAACTTGGAAATTGGAATTTACCTTTGTACAATGTAAGGGGTGGAAATGTACCTTTGGATAAAATGGTGTCGGGGGGGGGGGGGGGGTCTACTTTTATATAATCTTGAGATGAAGTTCAAACTTTATATATTGTGGAGATGAGAATATATCTTTATATATTGTGGAGATGGGAATCTATCTTTATATAATGTGTAGGATGGAAATTTAACTTTATATACTGTGGGAGCCGGTCTCCCTGGTCTAGGAGTTACACGACTTTCTCCGTAATCCCGTATACTCTCGTGAGTTACGTGACGTGCGCGAGAATCGGTAGCGGTTCTCTCCGCGTCGGTAACTTACGGGGTATGTGAGCCGGTCACTCAGAAAGCAATGGAAAACTACTGAGCGTAATCTTGCCAAGACATCAAC
Source organism: Cepaea hortensis (assembly GCA_963921405.1). Classification (NCBI taxonomy): domain Eukaryota; kingdom Metazoa; phylum Mollusca; class Gastropoda; order Stylommatophora; family Helicidae; genus Cepaea; species Cepaea hortensis. Next base: position 202,381,607 of record OY992877.1, read on the forward strand.
AATGAACTGAAAGATGCTGATGTTGAACGCGATTACCTGTGAAGGATATGCGAACAAAAAAAATAAAAATACTGTGGGAAATGGAATCTACGTTTATATAAAATACATACCGAGATGAGTTAAAGAAATGTGCAGACAGAAGTAAAAGAGCCGATCGAAGCTTCCCAACCTGCACGCATCCATTCATACTTAGAGGAATTATGAGAAGAGTGTCAATATTAGCGGGATAGAGCCCCCCCCCCCCCCCCCCCCCCCACACGGGCAGTGCGACTCTAATGTGCGAATAAGCGCCTGTTTGTTTTCCAGAAGCTTCCTAATTTAGAAGCTGCAAAATGGCTAGTCGTGTTTGTTTTCCTCTTCAATACTAGCATTGTTTCGTCCAGGGAGAGGGCCTTTGATTAATGGCTTTCTGCTGACGGGAGTAAGAACATTTACGTGTATACAAAGAGTTCTCATGGATGCGAACAAAGCTACGTCAAAAATATACTGCGGCCAGTAGGAAATTCTCTTAGCGCTGTGAATGAATTATGTTGAGAAATATGTACCCTCTTTGTGGCGCGTGTGTTTGAAATATGAATTCGGCGCTGTACTCGGATGAAGAATTAAATACATCTGTGGGATGTTTATATGGGAACGGGTTTCTGGTTGATATAGTCAAGCTGGCCAGTTCCACGGGGTCGCGTCAACGTCAGGTGTTCTCACGGTGTATTCTTGAAGGAGTCTTGAAAGAGCACAAGATTCACTTTATTGGAATCAGACACGCGGAACCAATAAAAGACGTGTCCTGCTAACAACAAGGATACAGACACGTTACTGTTAAATGGAGGTCAACATGCCCGGTTCAACCCCTACACCGGTCAGTTAGAGTAAAATGTTGAATTCTCATCCTTGGCTTGGGAACTAAATTACACGTACCTGTGAAGTCAGAGTGGGTTCACCTGTGGCGAGGGACACTGGTAATAGGGAAAGATGATCCAACGCAAAATGATGACTAGTGCATAAGAAGCACGTGGATTCACTACGTTTGAGAGTGCAAACACATGTATATGTATATTTTCACGTAATGTTTTTCATGTTGTTATGTCAACCTTACACATGCTCCACAACATTTTTTCTCACCTCACATAGGCCCCACACATCTTGCCTCAACGCCACACTAGCTCCTCACATCTCGTCTCAACCTCACACCTGCCTCACACTTGTCGTCTCAACGTCACACAGGCCCCACACATTTATTCGCACCCTCACACAGGCCGCACACATCGCGCCTCAATCTCATACCGGCCACACACATCTCGTCGCAACCTCAAACCGGCCCCATATGTCTCGTCTCAACCTCACACCGGCCCCAAACATCTTCAGCCTCACACAGCCTCACATATCTCGTCTCAACATCACACCAGCCCCACATGTCTCGTCTCAACCTCACACCGGCCCCAAATATCTCGTCTCAACCCTACACCTTCTCCACATATCTGGTCTCAACTTTACACCGACCCAACACATCTTGACTGAACCTCACACCGGCCCCACACATGTTGTCTCAACCTCACACCGGCCCCACATATCTGGTCTCAACCAAACACCAGCTCCATATGTATCGTCCCAGCGCCACACTGGTCCCATATATCTACTCTCAACCTCGCACAAGCCCCACTCATCTCCTCTCAACCTCACGCCGACCCCATATATCTTGTCTCAAGCTAAATTGAAATAGGAAATATAACAGGTACATTAGTTAGCGTATTTGTAACTTAATATTTGTATAATAGACACACTATGCAAGGTGTCAGAGTGTTTGTATTTGTAACTTAATATAATAAGTGCAATATGTACGGTGTTAGTGCCTGGTGTATTTGTAAATTAATATAATAGATACAATATGCACGGTGTTACCGTGTTGTGTATTTGTTACTTAATTTAACGTACTGTTGTTTACTTTGGTTCACTGTTGTTGTTGTTGTTGTTGTTGATGTTGTTGTTGTTGTTGTTGTTGTTGTTGTTGTTGTTGTTGTTGTTGTTGTTGTTGTTGTTGTTGTTGTTGTTGTTGTTGTTGTCGTCGTCGTCGTCTTCTTCTTTTTCTTCTTCTTCTTCTTCTTCTTCTTCTTCTTCTTCTTCTTCTTCTTCTTCTTCTTCGTTTTCTTCTTCTTCTTCTTCTTCTTCTTCTTCTTCTTCTTCTTCTCCTTCTTCTTCTTCTTCTTCTTCTTCTTCTTCTTCTTCTTCGTGAAAGACACTGATAGAAGGGCAGAATGTTAGACGGGGCTGCGTGCCCAATTTAACCCTTTGAAAATAAAGTTCGTTCGTTCGTTCGTTCGTTCGTTCGTTCGATCTTCTTCTTCTTCTTCTTCTTCTTCTTCTTCTTCGTGAAAGACAGTGATAGAAAGACAGAATGTTAGACGGGCCTGCGTGCCCAATTCTTAAACCTTTGAAAATAAAGTTTGTTCGTTCGTTCGTTCGTTCGTTCGTTCGTTCGTTCTTCTTCTTCTTCTTCTTCTTCTTCTTCTTCTTCTTCTTCTTCTTCTTCTTCTTCTTCTTCTTCTTCTTCTTCTTCTTCTTCTCCTCCTCTTCCTCCTCCTCCTCATCCTCGTCTGCTTCTTCTACTTCTTCCTTTTCTACATCTTCTTCTTCTGTGTTTTCACTATCTTCTAGAAGAAGACGTGGAGAAGGTAGGAGAGGAGGAGGGAGAGGAGGAAGATGGAGCAGAGGAGGATGAATGTAAGTATTCGTTTTCATAATGTACTTAGGATAAACCACCGTTGATACAAGGAAATAACCGACAGTACTGTTCTCTTTATCCTGTGATATCATTATCAACATCTCAAGTGCATTGTTTTTGTTAACTGATGAAGTATGAAAGGAATGTAAGCATGAAAGTGAGCGCAACCGCATGCAGTCAACAAAGGAAAACATGTCTATTATCATGCTGGGCGTGATAATGCTAAGTCAAGTATGCGTAAACAGGAATTCCGTTAATCGGATACAGGACTGTAAATAAGTATACACCGTTTAAGTATACACGATCCATTACAATGCGTTAAACAAAGAAATAGTGTTTATTTTGAAAATAGCTTTTAAATCGAGTACTTAAAGTAAGTGTTTCGTTTATCGGACAGACATGAAGGTAGCAACAAGTGCACTCAAGTTCTCCTGTAAAAGATACGAAAGCACACACAGACAATGTTTATGTGAGTATTGAGGATAAGAAATAAATACAACTGACTCCATTCCAGAAGATAAATAATGAATATCCCTTGACATTTGTTAATGAAGGAATGCTTTTATGGCAAAAATGTCACCGACATGAAACACCTTCTCATCGAATGCCGCACGCTGTAGACTGCCTAATGTATTTGCTGCAAACAGTGCGTATCTGCACTCCATGGGTCTCGGTGCGATGTCAAGGAGATAACGTGTCCAAGTGCACCAGGTCTTTCTGCGAGGTGTCTATGAAGAACGTGAGATGCATTGTATCGAAGGAGATGAGTTCTGTCTGCCAGGTGCTGTCTATGGAGAACATGAGATGAATTGTATCGAAGGATATGAGTTATTTCTACGATGTGCTGTCTATGAAAAACATGAGATGAATTGTATCGAAGGATATGAGTTATTTCTGCGAGCTGTCTCTGAAGAACACGAGATTAATTATGTAACAGCACACTAGTTATGTCTGCGAGGTGCTGTTTATGAAGAACATGATATACACTATTTCTAAGCACATATATTCTTTCTACTTGATGTTTTCTATAAAGAACATTTGTATCCGTTAGTTCATGTTGAACTCAAGCGTAGTTCATACATGTGCTATTACTTCTAGTGAACTGGACAGAATTTTGCGTGTGGATTAGCTTTTCTTATTACTAGTGCCCCTCGCCATCTGGAGGCGAACCCACTCCAACTTCTGAGGTACTTGTAATTAACGTCCCCAAGTCAAGGACGAGAAGCCAACATTTTAGTCCAACTGACTTGGTGTATGGAATGAAAATTCTAAGTCGGCGTAAGCACACTGGAAGTTTAAGAGCTATAGTTCTTATTCATTCAGCCATGATGACCTCATATAACGAACATGAGATGCACTATGTCAAAGCACACTAGTTCTGTGTGCGAGGTGCGGCCTGTGAAGAACATGAGCATGAGATGCACAATAGGACAATCAAAATTACATTCATGATAATCAGCATATTTCACACCGATGAGCCTGGGCGATCATGGCTCGCCTTAAGTCACAAAAACTATTAGTACATGCCATCGACGGCTTCGTGGGACAATACTGAAGCTTTTGCTTATGGTATATCTGAGGGGTATTCAAGCAAAACAGGTTGTGGCGATAGATCTCCAAGTTGCTTATAATGGCTTCGACTACTCACGCCCAATGCAGTGCTCGATGGACGAGGCATCAACTTGAGTTTGTTAAATGGATAGAAGATTCAATGGTGGAGAGAACAGTGATGTTTCATGTGGGAACTTGAACATCTGAACCACTACATATATATCCTAGCCTGCCTTTGGAAACCCTGTTATCACTATAGTTGTTCACAACGTGTCCACCAACTTTCTCCAGAATGTGAGTTGCATATCCCTTACATGACGCCGCGGTCAACCCCAATATTCTTTGGCTGTTTGTGATTCCTTGGCATGGTTACGTTCAGCAGTTTGTCATCGCTTTCTGTTCGATTGTCACTCAAACATTTTATGAAAACCAAGGCAAGGCGATCTGCTGCAATTAAACCGCATCTGTGTTTCGAACGGAATATCCGAGATTACTAATTGCGTTCATAACACCTTCGCTACATAACCTACGGTATTCTCCAGTATTCATTCATCATGTGCCATGCCAATAAGCGTGGGCGGTCATGATTCGCCATTTCGCTGGATCACCAGTGTCGTGGATCAGCTCAATGTTCTTGTCTCGACCATACCACGTGGCCAAGACATCCAGGTATTTACTTCTCTGCCTTCCCCTTGTTCTCTTCCCCTCGATCTTGCCAGTTGTCACGAAGTTCCTTAATTTATTTCTTCTCACAACATTACCAAAAATTATTGACTGTCTACGTCTCATTTCTCTAATCAGTTTACGAATTTCATTTATTTCTTGTAGCACTTGGTCAGTGGTTTTTCTGTCTGTCAATGGTATTCTTTGCATTTTCTTCAGAAACCAAATTTCCACAGCCATCGGATGTTTTTCTCCAGAATACACAATACAGAATATGTGCGAGAAGCTCGAAGGATGCATAAACATACACAGATACAGACAAACGTCTCCTTCGAAATCTTTATCAGCGGAACAACAATCTAGACTGTGTCCAGTCGACGAAACTGAGAACTGCTGGACACCATACGTTTTTCTGCTTTTAAAAGGTGAAAGGTCTTGTTGCCACAATACTTCGTTATGATGGTACTTTCGTGCCGCTTCGAAGAAAACATGTCGCGCTTTTAGATGCAGATTCTACTAAGGACTGAGACAACATATATCGGTTTTAGAAGCTCACACTCAGTCTTGTATAAGATTCACTACCAACCAACAAACAAACAGCAGCCAACGAACAAAGAAATGACACACATCACTATTCCTCTGTCTGCGTGAAGACACGGCATGGAGCTGCCAAGAATACATCAGACGATGCCTGGAGTGTGTAATGTTTATGGAGCGTAACGTGTAGCTAGGCAAGACACAACAGGTTGGAAATATTACAACACCATCTGCGCTATGTCTTTCCTGTAATACCTACCTGCCGATTTCTTTTATGTTTGCCACTTTTTCTGGCAGTTTCCCACTGTTCTTAACCTTGCGTTTTTTAAAGTAACATTTGGGTTTTAAGAAAACCTGAAAAATGAAAACATGCACATGTTCGTAATTCTTCATCGTGATGACATGGTTATTTCACTTCCCATGCTAATTGACTTGTAGTTTATTTTGTGTCTGTAGACTTTCTGGTTAAATGTGATATGTACTGTTAGTTATTACAAAGTATATCGCGGTAATGAAATAGTAGAACCTTTTGCTAGTTACTCTCAAAGCGGGACGCAGAGGTGTTTCCAAGGCACCAGGGCCGGGTTATATACTGGCCAAGACCTATTGACGCGTCCTCATCGAGCGTCCTGGGCAACAGTTCCCTTCGGGGTCCTGGCTAAAGTCAGTAGGATAGCCGATTCCTCCGAAATCGGAAAGTGTCTGCCTGTACGGCGAGGAACCACCAGTCTGCACACCAATAAGCCAGACATGGGACAACGGATACTCACGCCAACCTCAGGTCCGGTATGACATCACAGTGATGTTGGACAACAGGATGCCTCCATCCGACATACAGGACTTCGCGTTGGAGCTCACAGCCAGCGAACACAAACAAGCAAGCAAGCAAGCACTCTCAAAGCTCTAGGTTCAATCCTCGGCACTCGTGTTGCTGTTGTTTATTGTGGATGATTAACGTGAAAGTTTAGTTTAGTTTAGTTTAGTTTAGTCGACGGATCAACATCACTGCACACGGGTATAACCCATAAGTGCTCCGTTTTACTCCTAACTCAAGCCTGAGTCCGGAGAATCTCACCTCAGTGCACGAACTCCGTAGCACCGGTGAGGATCCTGAAATACTTTGGGTAGATTTTTAACTCGAAACTTTGCACGGGCAGCGCCGTTAGGCTGCTCTTTTTAGATTTCCAACTGCCAAGGGATTGTTTAAGTGCACAACAATACACACGGGCGTCCGATCTCACTACCCAGAGACAACAATACACACGGGCGTCCGATCTCACTACCCAGAGACAACAATACACACGGGCGTCCGATCTCACTACCCAGAGACAACAATACACACGGGCGTCCGATCTCACTACCCAGAGACAACAATACACACGGGCGTCCGATCTCACTACCCAGAGACAACAATACACACGGGCGTCCGATCTCACTACCCCGAGACAACAATACACACGGGCGTCCGATCTCACTACCCCGAGACAACAATACACACGGGCGTCCGATCTCACTACCCCGAGACAACAATACACACGGGCGTCCGATCTCACTACCCCGAGACAACAATACACACGGGCGTCCGATCTCACTACCCCGAGACAACAATACACACGGGCGTCCGATCTCACTACCCCGAGACAACAATACACACGGGCGTCCGATCTCACTACCCCGAGACAACAATACACACGGGCGTCCGATCTCACTACCCCGAGACAACAATACACACGGGCGTCCGATCTCACTACCCCGAGACAACAATACTCACGGGCGTCCGATCTCACTACCCCGAGACAACAATACACACGGGCGTCCGATCTCACTACCCCGAGACAACAATACACACGGGCGTCCGATCTCACTACCCCGAGACAACAATACACACGGGCGTCCGATCTCACTACCCCGAGACAACAATACACACGGGCGTCCGATCTCACTACCCCGAGACAACAATACACACGGGCGTCCGATCTCACTACCCCGAGACAACAATACACACGGGCGTCCGATCTCACTACCCAGAGACAACAATACACACGGGCGTCCGATCTCACTACCCAGAGACAACAATACACACGGGCGTCCGATCTCACTACCCCGAGACAACAATACACACGGGCGTCCGATCTCACTACCCAGAGACAACAATACACACGGGCGTCCGATCTCACTACCCAGAGACAACAATACACACGGGCGTCCGATCTCACTACCCAGAGACAACAATACACACGGGCGTCCGATCTCACTACCCAGAGACCAGGGAAATACGTGAATAACGTGAAAGAGCAAAGATACATGTTCACGTTAGTTGCATGTCCTTCACATGACGTTGACATCAACGGAAAATTTTTTTTGGCTCTTGTAGATTTAAATATTGAGCACAACCCATTACTGGCAACGCTGATCGTACTCTGGTATGAACGTCAGGCCTATCCACGTCAACGTCTTGTAGATTTACTAGGGCAACAATTTCCAAGCGCAAATATCCCTGGCAGTATGGAAGATATGGTTTTATAGAAGAATGCTGACAATTAATTGGATATCCAATATAAGCAATCTGGACATTTTGAGGGAAGATACGTTAGTTAGTCATCCACATTATGCTCCATTCCTGTGCCAGTGAATATCACACAAAACGCTCCCCCACTGCCCAATGTGAAAAGTGGAAAAGACAGGAGTCTCGACAAACAACAGCCCGCACAGATACACTGTGCATAATGCTGCCGCCAGAATGTCAACACAATAGTCCCCCACGAAACACCCAGTTTATCTCTGATGGAATCGGCAGTCATTTTCCCATCTGGATGTTTCTTAGATGTTCACCCACACAGTCCACAAAATACAGTTCATCGTCGATGGCAGTGGCAGTCAACCAGAAGCCCAGCAGCCACGCATTTCTGCATAAGGCAAAAACCGGTCAACTCTGGGACATAGCCATCTGCCATCGCTCCGAACATGCAGATAAGTCGCAAAAACAACTTATCACAAACACCAGAACAAAGCTCAACTCAAGCATTAATTGCCTGTCTTGATTCCTGGGCAAGTTTATGTTCAGTTATTTGCCATTGTTTTCTGTACGACTAATACACATAACATTATATAGAAATCAACGCAAGTGGTCTGCTTCCAAATCACCCTCAGCTTTGCTTCGAACGCGGTATGCGGGATTATGAATTGTTATTCGTAACCCCTTCACAGATCCAGGGAAGAAGGATAATAATTGTGAATGAATGACCATAAGACATACTCCCGTAGGAGACCCTATAAATGGTCTTATGGCGACTTTACTTTAGGAATATGCTAAATAATTGTGAGGTTTATTCAATATATAATCAATCAAACTATCAATCAGGTGACGTCTCCACAATGAAGGTTGGCGGCAATGTATCTCTAGCACTGTCTGTCTCCTGCCTTGATTATATATTCTGTCAGTTTGCTGTTCATCCATCTCTTAGTGATATCTTCCCTCTTGTATCGTTGTCTACCTCTTGCTCGCTTGCTCTTCAGTATAATTTGTGTAAGAGTGTTATATCTTTTAATTTTAACGTGGGCGAAATATTTCACTTGCCTCTTTTTTATTTCTCTCATAAACTCTCTTTTCATTCCCAGATTTTCTATAATCTCTGTATTCACTTGTTTTTGTTTCCATGACATACGACATATTCTTCGGTATATTCACATCTCCAGGGTTTCTATTCAACTGTTCGAATAATTAATACAAGTAAACATGTTGAGAAATCCATTTCGTCTATCGCAGCATGGTGATTCAAAGACAATTTCACACAGACTAAAGAAAACAACAAGGAGTCTTTAAAAGTAAATGTTATAAAAAAAAACATGTTAACGTGTACTCTTAAAATTAAATATAAGAAAAAACATCTTAAACAGGTTGTCGTTTCAAAGGAATTTTTTTGAGAAAAATCTCTAGAATAAAGTGGATCAAATATAAAAGAACATACAGATGTTCTACCAGATCTGAACATCAATTAAATCTGGCTCTTGAACACTGCCAAATTGCGCAGTCTGGAATGTTTGGCCATTGAAAACGTTATAGTGGCATAGAAACAATAACAATAACAGCAATAACAACGACAACAACAACAATAATAACAACACCAACAACAACAACAACAATAATAATAATAGTAATAATAATATAAAGGTGCACATGGTGTACCATCAATCTTTATTGACGACGCCGAACTGAAGATAGTAGACCATTTTACATATCTAGGATCAGAGGTAAATAGCAAATTATCCCTCGATCAGGAAATCAACATCAGGATTGGCAAGGCAGCAACAACAATGAGCATGTTAGCAAAAAGAGTCTGGGAGAACAGGAAGCTTACTGCCAAAACAAAAGTCCTCGTCTACCAAGCCTGTGTCCTTAGTACTCTTCTTTATGGCAGTGAAACCTGGACAACTTACTCACGCCAAGAGAAACGTTTAAACAGCTTTCATATGCGGTGTCTGCGAAGAATACTTGGTATTAAGTGGCAAGACAAAATCACAAATACTGAAGTATTGGAAAGATCAGGTTGTGTGACGGTGTATTCCATGCTCAGTCTTCGTAGACTTAGATGGATAGGACACGTTAGGAGGATGGATGGTGGTAGAATACCAAAGGACATCTTTTTTGGTGAATTACAGACGGGTAGGACATCTCAGGATCGGCCTCTACTACGATACAAAGATGTGTGTAAGCGGGACATGATTGATACAGGCATTGATAATGCACATTGGGAGCACGTCGCCGCTGAACGTGTTGCATGGAGGGCAACTATCAGAAATGGAATAAAGACAAAGGAGAAAATGATTGCAGATAAAGCACACACAGAGCGTGAGAGACGTAAGATGGTGCAAAATGGTGGAAATGACCATGTTTTCACATGCACCTACTGTGGGCAAACATTTGCAGCAAGAATTGGCCTTACCAGCCACACTCGCCACCGCCATGGATCGTAGTTATTAAGCCTGTTTGAAGCACAATGTACCAAACTATCGTCTGTCAAGACGGAAAGGTGCCAATGAATAATAATAATAATAATAATAATAATAATAAGTAATATGTGATTCTATAGTGATGAAACCGGGGCCCAACAAGTCCATGGTACATGTCTTTAGGACCTTGCGGTGTAACGACAGAATAGGGAGAGGGGTGGGATGGATGTGGGTGTCTTGAGCCTCAGAAATTAAGGCCGCCTGGCCAGTGCAGTTGCCGCACACAGTGCAGGTTAGGGTTTTCTTTTTGCCCCGACAAAAAATTCAGCTCCACTCCTTACCGAGGATCGAACCCCGGTCTCCCGAGAAGAACCCAGCATTCTAGCCACCTGGCCAGCCCCTGCTCATACGGGAGGATATAGACGCTGTGCACGAGCACGCATAGGATATGCGAGCTGGCTAGTGATGGAGAATCTATCCTGGCAGCTATGAGAGCAATGTCTCATACTTGCTATCTGTCCGGACAGCTATGATGAGAGCAATGTCCCACATTTACTATATGTCTGGGCAGCTATGATGAGAGAAATTTCCCATACTTGCTATCTGTCCGAACAGCTATGATGAGAGCAATGTCCTACACTTGCAATCTATCCGAACAGCTATGATGAGAGCAATGTCCCACACTTGCAATCTATCCGAACAGCTATGATGAGAGCAATGTCCCACACTTGCTATCTGTCCAGGCAGCTATGATGAGAGCAATGTCCCACACATGCTATCTGTCCGGGGAAATATGATGAGAGCAATGTCCCACATTTGCTATTTATCCGGGCAGCAATGATGAGAGCAATGTCCCACACTTGCTATCTGTCCGGGGAAATATGATGAGAGCAATGTCCCACGCTTGCTATCTGTCCGGGGAAATATGATGAGAGCAATGTCCCACACTTGCTATCTGTTCGGGCAGCAATGATGAGAGCAATGTCCCACACTTGCTATCTGTCCGGGGAAATATGATGAGAGCAATGTCCCACACTTGCTATCTGTTCGGGCAGCAATGATGAGAGCAATGTCCCACACTTGCTATCTGTCCGGGGAAATATGATGAGAGCAATGTCCCACATTTGCTATCTATCCGGGTAGCAATGATGAGAGCAATGTCCCACACTTGCTATATATCCGGGGATATATAATGAGAGCAATGTCCCACACTTGCTATATATCCGGGGATATATGATGAGAGCAATGTCCCATACTTGCTATCTGTCCGGGCAGCTATGATGAGAGCAATGTCCCACACTTGCTATATATCCGGGGATATATAATGAGAGCAATGTCCTACGCTTGCTATCTGTCCGGGCAGCAATGATGAGAGCAATGTCCCACACTTGCTATCTGTCCGGGCAGCAATGATGAGAGCAATGTCCCACACTTGCTATCTGTCCGGGCAGCAATGATGAGAGCAATGTCCCATACTTGCTATCTGTCCGGGCAGCAATGATGAGAGCAATGTCCCACACTTGCTATCTGTCCGGGCAGCAATGATGAGAGCAATGTCCCACACTTGCTATCTGTCCGGGCAGCAATGATGAGAGCAATGTCCCACACTTGCTATCTGTCCGGGCAGCAATGATGAGAGCAATGTCCCACACTTGCTATCTGTCCGGGGAGCAATGATGAGAGCAGTGCCTGCCGAATGCCTGGCACAAATCATGAACTCCATAGCTTCAACAACACCAAAGAGTCTCCGAGGAAATTCCACTCGTGAACCGGAATTGTTAACCTGGAACCGAACCCATAACCTTCGAAGCGCCAGACAAGCGGAGTAAGTGCTGCGCCCAGTCCACCCCTACGAGGAGAGTAAATGTGAACAGTCAGCGAGGAAGCTGTGAGTAAAATTTCTTCTTCTGCGTTCATCCGGATTCTTATTTTCGGATGTGATTGTGTTGTGCCCGTTTAAAGCGGAGCTGCGATACTGCGCCTTTAGGCCGACACATCCGACTTCTGCGGGAGTAAAAATTTAGATGGAGTATGTTGTGGAATTGAGGTGAGTACAAGAGTTCTTAAGTGTTATATTGAGCCAATTCTGATGTACGGACGCGAATCATGGACAAATTAACTGACAAGTTATGAATTATGTGGAAACTACGGATGTGTAGTTTTATAGAAGAATGATGAGAATACCATGGGCGGATAGAAATAGCAATGAAGATATCATGAAAGAAGTTAACTAACAAAGAGAACTGGTTATTCACATCTAAAGAAGACAGTCCACATTCTTTGGGCATGTCATGAGAATGGGAAATAGATAGTCACAACGGGAAATTTGAGGAGTCAGTGGAAGAACAAAAGAGAAGATACTGAACAGTTTTACACAATGTTTTACACAATGTCATTGATCAACATTAGTATGATTGGCTGTGGAAAGACATGATCACCAACTCCACACGTCATGGACTATAAGAAACATATGTAGAAAACATCCGGAGCTACATATATCCCGCCTTTGTTTATTGATTCAGCTTACAATACCTGGAGTCAAGAAACTGATGCCTTTGAGTCGTCATTGTTTATTTCTTACAGATTACCTTGTTGCATTCAAACCATGCGGATGCATTGGTTTGGCAGTATTTCTGTAATTTGAGTGAAATGATAAAGAGACGCGTTTAAACAAAATAAAACAGAGATGTCTAGAGACAAAGCGTCAGGATTTGTTTGTGTTATCGAAGATAGAATTTAAGAGAGCGCTCTAGGCCTGTGTGACATACTATGGGAAATGTGTCTGACATTTATGACATTCAGTCGATGATTGTGACATGTAATAGACATCCTTGCAGAAATTTAAGACTTTAGATAGACAGCCTGTCTTATGAGGGGGACATGAAATAGACAGCGGTGCTCGTGTGTGAGAAACGAAATAGACATCTCTTGACACCCTACCTTTCGTGCTATTGTATGTTTGAAAGGAATTTACGTTCTCATTGTCGTGTGTACTTTTAATACTTACCTCTATTTGCACTATTTACACTGGCTTGTTTTGTCTCTTTATTTACACCAATCTTTACCTCTTACTCTTCCATGCCAGTATTTCTAAGTCTTTCTCTTTAACTTAGTTGTTACTATAATTCCTTTGGCTCAAAATGTGATACTTTCAACTTTTCACCGATAGACAGTTGTTACTTTCACTCTTTCTTTCCAATGCCGTTATTTCTGTAACTCATTCTCTTCCAGGTAGCTGTTACTATAATTCTTTTCGCTTCACAGTTGTTAAACTTCTCTCCCCTAAACAGTTGTTACTCTCTCTCTCTCTCTCTCTCTCTCTCTCTCTCTCTCTCTCTCTCTCTCTCTCTCTCTCTCTCTCTCTCTCTCTCTCTCTTTCTTCCCCCTTAATAATAGAAGTAATAATAATAATAAAACCCTAGTATAACAGCTAGTCCCCTTTTGGTAGGCCAATATATTCCACATGGCTAATACCAAGTGCCACACCAGTTATTACTATTACTGAGTCGTGTAGTATTGATTTTTCATTTTCCACATGCCGTTATAATGCATATCTTTTATATTGTTGCTGTTTTCAGTTAGCCTTGAATGATGTGTGAATGGTATAATGTATGAAAGAGAGTGATAAAAGGGCAGAATGTTAGACGGGCCTGCGTGCCCAATTCTTAACCCTTTCAAAATAAAGTTTTGTTGTTGTTGTTCTCTCTCTCTCTCTCTCTCTCTCTCTCTCTCTCTCTCTCTCTCTCTCTCGCTCCATTACCGTTATTTCTATAACTCTTTCTCTTCCAGGCAGCTATTATTATAATTCTTTTGGGTCCACAGTTGTTACTTTTAACTTCTCTCCCCCCCCCCTCCCTAGACAGTTGTTACTTTGACACCGTTTCTGTCTCATATAGTTATTTCTATACCCATTTCCGTCCGAGGTAGATGTTAATATAACTCTTTTTGTTCCACACATATGTTATTTTCATTGTTTTGTCTCCCATAGACAGTTACTACTGTCAATATTAATTCAATGTGTCCCAGACAATTGTTGCTTAAACTTTTTCTGCTCCGCAGTTATTACTTTACTCTTTTTTAAACCAGGCAATTTCTTACTTTAACTCTTTCTGTTTCTCAAAGTTATTATTTAACCTACATGTTCTATACATTTACTTTACGAAGACAAGAGTGTATATCAACTAACAAGAAAAACAAAACCGTTTAAAAAAAAAAAAATAAAATAAACGTTTGTGTGTGTGTGTTGTTTGTTGCAGATTGAGTTACATACACAACTGTGTGGTTGGGAAAGAGTTGTATTACTGCACTAGAAACTTAGCTTTTCCGTGTGTCTGTCGTTTCACCTCCTGTCTGCTGGCTGTCTATTTCAGTTTTGACCTATTTAACTCACCTGGATTGTCTTCCACTTCCTGCAAATGCAACTTTCCCTTGACAACAACGATTTACTTTTATCGTTCGGTCTTTTCGTGTTTCTTAACCGGTTATTCTTTATTCTTTGGATATGTTTTTTCTATTTCACCCTTTATCTGAATCATTTTTGTTTTATTTTCTACTGTTTGCAACATTACAGTAACGATTTATTTTTTCTCGTTTGGTGTTCTCATGTTCCTGAACCGGTTTTTTTTTTGGTTTTTTTTTTGGTTCTACTTTTGATATGTTTTTCTATCTGACTTTTCGTATTATTTTGTTTACTTTCACTCGCTTTGAAGGCATGCGTAGTCTGTACACGCGTTACTACTTCTAGTGCACTGGGCTGATTTTTGAGTGGGGATTAGCTGTTCATATTACGGTGTTCCTCGTCATCAGCAAATCCACTCTAACTTCTTAGGTACTTGTAATTTACATTCCCAAGTCAAGAACGAGAAGTCAACATGTGTATGAATCATGTTCGTTTATTTTCTACTGTAATTTCCTGCTGTGATGTAGGATGTGGTATTATGTCTTTCATTTCGTATTTCTAATTTTTATACTGTATGATTTGTCTATCATTCGTTGCTCGTGTTTTCAGAAAGTATAATGTTTCATATCCGCACTTTTTCATGTGTTCAGACTTAACTATTAGTGAGTTTCATATGTTTTTAATTTTTATTTATTGTATGATGTGTGTCTTTGTTAAATTATCCTCTTTTGCATAATATGAGATATATATTTGTTATCTGTTTTCATACATGCCACCAATTCGCCCTCAAATGTCCTGTTCTGTTCGACATTGTTATTTAGCATCTCTGTTTATTTGGGATTGTCAATACTGTTGTTGTTTTTTCCCCTTCTTATATTTCTTGATATCTTTTCCACTGTCTCTCACTTGCTTTCGCCGGTTCTGTGGCTAAGAGGTTACATAGGCAATACGTAATCCCTCTTACCGCATTCGAAACACAGCGATTTAGCAGCAGACCACCTCGCTTTGGTTTTCATAAAATGGTATGAGTGTCGGTTGTACAGAAAGTAATGGCAAACTACTGAACATAAACTTGCCAGGAAATCACATATAGCCAAAATACTACGGTTGACTATGACGTCCTGCAACTAACTTTTAACAAATTAAAACAACGAGCACTTTTTGTATTTTATTATCAGTACATTTGTTTTCCTCGTATTATATTTGTTATATGTTTCCCCCGTTTTCTCACTTACATTACAGAACTATAAGGAACTATACATCATTAACACCCTCAATTTGATGCCACCGCCTTGACAGACGATAGTCTGTTACATATTGTTTTAAAATAGGCATAATAACTACAACCCATGGCGGCAGCAAATGATCCCGATGAGACCAATTCTCGCGGTAATGTGAACACATGGTCATTTCCAACTTCACGCACCATCTGACGTCTCACACGCTCAGTGTGCGGCCTATCTGCAATCATTGTTTGCTTTGTCTTTATTCCTTTTATGATCTTTGCCGTCCAAGTAACTCGATCAGCGACGACTTGAACACCCTCAATGAACTACGAAATATTAACTGCCTCACTGTTTTAAGTTCCACCTTGAATTTCTCGCAAAGAACATTACTTAAATGTGCGAGAAAGACCCATCTTAACCGATTCAGTGCCAAACAAAACGTAGGTTTGGAATAAACATGGTACATAATCAAATGAACAAGTATTGTAATGTAGATTTTCGTTCACTGAGCATTTAACTTGCGGAGGATACCACGAAACGAAATAAATAACACGATGACCGTGGTATAGCAATATATCGTCCTTCTGTCCAAATGGGATGTCATATGTGGTGATATATTATCCTTCGTCACTGAATCTTCTTCTTCTTCTTCGTTCATCCGGATTTTTTTTTTCAGACGTGACTGTGTTGTGCCTGTTTACAGCAGAGCTGCGTTCTTGCGCCGTTAGGCCTACACATCCGACTTCTGCGGGCATTTGTTGACCGGGTTAACCTTCCCGGGTCGTCACTGAATCAGTTAAGTTCCCGCGATTTGAGTATTGGGATCTTAGAATCGACCTCATAATATCCCCTGTAGAACTATAGGTCTCCCTCAGGAAATGTTGTTCCTGCAACACACTGGTTGTAGCGACTTCGGACTTCTTCTTTTTCAGCGTTCCGAGCCATTGAGTTTCTTTGCTGCAGATACAATCCGCCTTCATTCGTCTCTCTGGTTGACCTTCTCTTACCAGTCGTTGATTCCAAGTGCTTGTAGGTCTGTATATATATTATCTCTCCACCGTCTTCTTGGTCTACCTCGGGGTCTACGGTCATTTATTTCCTGAGTTTAAGCGAGGTTTGTTTTCCTATTATCTTCCATTCTTTCTAAATGCCCCAGTCATTGTAGTCTATTAGCCTTCATGATACCAGTGATTAGCAGGGACTTAAACAGATCATAAATGTCTTTGTTACTTCTTCTTTTCCACTCTCCACCTTGTGTATCCCTAATGGGTCCAAAGATGCGTCTTAAAACTTTGTTCTCAACGGTTTGTAACAAGGCTTCGTCTCCTTTCGTTGTACTCCAGGTTTCAGAGCCATACAGCACAACTGGTCTGATCAGTGTTTTGTATATTGTGATTTTGGTGTTACGAGATAGCGCTTTTGATTTTAGTAGATGTTGTAGTGCATAGTATATCTATTTCCTGAATTGCCGTGTTATGATACAGAGAGGCGGCTGCATCAGGCGGCACTGTAAGAAGCGGTATAAGGGGGCGACATTTTTTAAGTAAAAAACATTTAAGGGGCGGCAGTTTGAAGACTTGTATCATGCTGAGAAAATCTACCGCACGACTATGCATCAGACTATCACATACCTGGGAACGTTAACCCGGTCAACAAATGCCTGCAGAAGTCGGATGTGTCGGCCTAATGGCGCAAGAACGCAGCTCTGCTGTAAACAGGCACAACGCAATCACGTCCGGAAAAAAAAACTCCGGATGAACGCAGAAGAAGAAGAAGAATACTATCAAATACTTGCCTAACATCCATTAACTTTAACCTGAAGGCAATAATCAGCTAGCCTTATTTTCCTCAAAACTTGTCTAGAATGTTAAACGCGATTGTTCCAAAACGTTTCTGCAGAGTAAATGTAGATAATTTCCACAAGGTTTAACTACAACTATGTTGAACATTAATCTAAAGTCGATCAGTCAGCCCCAGATGATTGTCTACCAACCTAAAGTCGATTATCTAGTAGTCTCAAATAATCGTCTGCTTTTGTAAAGTCGATTGCCAATTTGCCTCAGACTATCATCTATCAATCAACCTACCGACAAATAACAGCCAGCAGTATGTTACGGTAAGATTATCTAGAATCTCAAACATGACTGTTCTAGAAAGTTTCCACAAACTGAGTTTAGATCATGTCCACGGGGTAGATGGCGAGGGACACTGGTAATAGGGAAAGCTAATCTACACGAAAAAATCAGTCCAGTGCTCTAGAAGTAGGAGTTCATGAATGGACTACGCTTGAGTTCAAAGCCAAAGAACGAAAAATAAATCTACAAACTTTCTTGAACACCTCTCTAATGTCGACGATCAGTCCTCCCCAATAGTTTACCTACCTAAAGTCGATCATCTAACATCCTAATACAATCTTCTGCTAGCTAAAAGTCGATTGCCAATTAGTTTCAGACTATCATCTATCACACTGAAGACAACATTTATCTAACCACTTTGCTAAACATCGCTCTAAACATTTCCCAAAAACTAAGCTGCGACAGTTTTCAATAGATTGTTCTATGAAGTTTCAAGAAGTTTACCGAAGCGGTTTAGAACATGCGGGCTTAGATAGTTTTCACCACTTATGTCTACGGGAATTCATGGATAGATTTGGACAGAACCTAATCGCAGTTGGAAGTTTATTTAGCCAGACTTTTGATTGCTTAGTTTCTCCCCCGAGTGTCAATGTCTCCATTAAAAATAAAAACTCCAAGCGCCATGGGATGCAGGCGACTGGCTGATTTGAATGTGAGCTAAGTTTCAATTAAGATTTGTTTGCTTTTAGAGGAGAATAAAAAATGTAGATTACTTCACATGTCAAAGGTGCATTTTTCTATGCCAATCCGTGACGAGAAAGTAATTAAATTCTAGTTCAGAGGTTCTCAAACTGTTCATTTCCTGGACGTGAGTTCAAATAATAATACTTCTTCTTCTTCTTCTTCTTCTTCTTCTTCTTCTTCTTCTTCTTCTTCTTCTTCTTCTTCTTCTTCTTCTTCTTCTTATTCTTCGTCTTCTACTTCTTTAGTGTGTTTATTATGTCTCATCTTTTCGCGGGAGCTACATATTTCTAGCTGTTTGTATTTTCTTTTATCCTTCTTCTTCTGCTTCTTCCTCATCCTCATTCATCTTTTCTTCTTCATCATCTGCAAATGGAGCTCTAAACCATCCCACAGGACCTATCTCATTCTCCTGCCGCTCTCTCCATATACCCCCATATTATCCATCTCTATGATACACTTCTCAATGTGTTTTAATCTCCCTTTATTTTATTTTCCTGTAAGCTCCTGCGGAAGGACTTTCCTGCTATGCTATTATGAGATTTACATAATATGTGATTTACCCCAGCGCCAACGTCAAAACCCCACGTACTGAATCTCTACAATTGGTCTAGTTCTCTCCACAATCTCCACATCAATTATCCCTGTTTTTTTTGTTTTTTTTTTCATACAGCAGTAAAATACCACGTCCTTTTGCTCTTATGTTTCCAGCGTAACAATACTACCTGTTTCGCAATATTTGTCGACATTGCTTCCTAAATATGTGTACGATTTTGCCTCTTGTTGTGAGAAGATCGGGTTATCATTTGCTTGATTGTATTCTCATTATGTTTCTATGAATTGTTATACTTATTTGTTGAGACTATATGTTTCTTCATAAAGCACAGCACTAAACGCATCTATATATATCAGTATGCTACGTTTCATTTTTATTAGTCTTTTCTTGTATAATTTGAGGTAAGAATGAATGCATAAACTTTTATTTTAAACGTCTACCAATCAAAAGTCGATTATCTAGATTCAAACCTCAAATTATCTAACCTCAAACAATTGTCTGTAGGCCTAAAGTCGACTGCCATTTAACCAATGACTATCATCTATCAATTCGACGACAAGCACCAACCAGCAGTGTGTTTCTGTACGAGTATCTAGACTCTTACACACGACCGTTCTAGACAGTTTCTGCACATTGAGTTTAGATAATGTCTACGAGGCTGATGGCGAGGGACACTGGTAATAGTGTGTTGCCGGGGCCCATAAGGGAAGCAAAGAATAGCAACACTGCAGCCTACCACGCATGTCGTAAGAGGCGACTAAGGAGGCTTGATGGTTCCGTCGCCCTGCTACTGAGTGAGTGCGTGGCGCGACACTGTGAGCTGTGAGTTTCATGTGAAATGCTTTTGAATCTGCCCGAGGTTTTTTGGAATGTGACTGCATGTTCGGAGCGATGGCAGATGGCTATCTCCCAGAGTTGACCGGTTTTTGCCTTATGCAGAAATGCGTGGCTTCTGGGCTTCTGGTTGACTGCCACTGCCATCGACGATGAACTGTATTTCGCGGACTGTATGGGTGAACATCTAGGAAACATCCAGATGGGAAAATGACTGCCGATTCCATCAGAAATGAACTGGGTGTTTTGTGGGGGACTATTGTGTTGACATTCTGGTGGCGGCATTATGCACAGTGTATCTGTGCGGGCTGTTGTTTGTCAAGACTCCTGTCTTTTCCACTTTTCACGTTGGGCATTGGGG
Source organism: Cepaea hortensis (assembly GCA_963921405.1). Lineage (NCBI taxonomy): Eukaryota > Metazoa > Mollusca > Gastropoda > Stylommatophora > Helicidae > Cepaea > Cepaea hortensis. Next base: position 202,402,216 of record OY992877.1, read on the forward strand.
AGCATTTTGTGTGTTATTCACTGGCACAGGAACGGAGCATAATGGGGATGACCCGTTGCTGTGAAGTTGGAACTGCGACTAACTAACTAACTAACTAACTGGTAATAGGGAAAGCTAACCCGCACGTAAAACTCAGTCCAGTGCACTAGAAATAGTAACGAGAGTATGGACTGCGCTTGAGTTCAAAGCGAGCTAACGAAAAATAAATCCACATACTTGCGCACAGGCGCAACACGTAGGTAGAATCCCTGCTATAGTCAACACAGTGTTTATGAACATAGACAAGGGGATCAGCTACATTGCCGCGGTTTTATCTCATATAGCTCGGTCTCTTCCCAAGGTCGGCCTGCCGAAAGCGTCGCAAAGAGCGACGACCCACAGGAGACTCCGAAAAATTGCACTCGTGAACCGGATGACATAGTCCGAAATCAAACCGAGAGCCCTTGGAGCGCGAGATAAGCGGTGTAACCAATTGCCCGCGGAGACTGGCAGTTACATGAACATTGAACACACACAAGTAGAGGAACGTGTTACAGACCAGACGGAGCATCGGGCATTCGGTGCTAGACCCATACTTGTATAGACCAACTGACACTCGCTGGGTGATGGGGTCAGTATCAAATCAGCCTACTTTACTTCCCAATACATTCCTAGCACCTATTTTAGCCTGGGCCGACCTGTGATCCCGCAGCAATTTCTAAAATTCATTGTTGAAAGATGTAAGACGTAAAAAATCATTGAACATAGTACATATTGGGAAAGGGTGTGATTTTCACCTGGCAGTATCTTTATTTTCTAGACGTCGCACAACGGAGACAGACACTGCCATTTTTTGCCGAACAAACCGCGGTGAGTTTGCGTGGGAAAAACATTCTCAGGAATTTATTGTCACTCATAAAAGATAAGGAAGACGCAGTAATCAGAAGATACACTACATAGTATAAATGTAAAGGAAGACGCAGTGATCAGACGATACACAAAATAGTATACATATAAAGCTACTTCTAGGCAAGTGAATCAATACCTGTGAACTTGTTTCTCATATCTCCAAGGTCGCAACGGTTACCCAACGATTGGTAGTCCAGCAGCTGGAACCGGAACCCGAACATTCACGCACCCTGGCGGAAGTTTACGGAGCTGGCAAATCTACGCATGTGTACAGTAACACAAATACACATATGGATATTCGCATACGAGATATGCAAACATTGAAATGAACTATACGAATGTAAATGTAAAAAATTTTGTGATAACCAACTTATCATACGTTGAACATTAATTATCATTCAACTCGTATTTCTATCTATTGTCCTTTAAGATTATTCCAAAAATTGGTATTTCTATATCATGCTATACTATGTTGTCAGTCCCAAAACTGGTATTTATATCTATTGTCATGTTAAACTATTCAGTCCATTATCGGTATTTCTATCTGTTTGGATAACGAAAATATGAACAACAAACTGCACAATTTATTGCCTGGTGTATTTTGCTGCATGTTGTCAGATGCATACTATAACATGCACACAACATAAACTATAATAACGAGATAAGTTCTTAAGTTGAAACATATAACACACATATTCCCACAGTAAATAAATTAAATTGTCTACCACGCTAATTTTAAACTACCTATTCGTGTAGTTTTGTTTGCACAAATTTGAAAACATTTTTCAAATGAATAGCAATAACTTCTGCAAACTTCAACATTGTCTCTATATACTTCTATCTATTGTCGTGTCAGGAACTGTTATTTCTACGTATAGTCCCGTTCAATTTCTAAAAATCATTGAGCACAGTCAGTACATGTTGGGAAACGGTGTTTGGTTGTTACCTCGCAGTCTGTTTGTTTTCTAACAATCTTGTATGACAATAGATAGCCATGTAAGATTGTGTAGTTCAGAATCTGGTATTTCTATCTATAGTCATGTAAGATTGCTTATAGTCCAGAAACTGGTATTTCTATATATTGTCATGTAAGATTGTTCAATCCAGAAACTGGTATCTCTATCTATTGTCATGTAATATTGTTCAGCCCGGAAACTGGTATTTCTATATGTTGTCATGTAAGACTGTTCAGCCCGGAAACTGGTATTTCTGTCTATTGTCATCTAAGACTGTTCAGCCCGGAAACTGGTATTTCTGTCTATTGTCATCTAAGACTGTTCAGCCCGGAAACTGGTATTTCTGTCTATTGTCATCTAAGACTGTTCCGGAAACTGGTATTTCTATATATTTTCAGTGTCAATGGTGTTCCTGTAGCTGAAATAGAATGTAAAGTTATTGAGAAAGATAGAATGTTGATGGAGATGATGAAGCCATCGTACCAGCAGAAGATGGTTTGACAAAACTCCGGTGTGATGATGATTTACTCGTCAAGCACACACAGCATCAGGTGATAATTTCTTTACAAGTGATCACACTCTGGGGTCCTTGCACTTTCTTACAAGTCCACGAGGTAATGAAAAGGAGGAGGGGTTGGGGGAGGGTGTCCGTGAGCTTTCTTGCATATCCTCCATGTAATGTGGGGTTCTTGCACTGTCTTGTTTGTCTTCCATGTAATGTCGGGTCTTTGCACTAATTTGCATGTCCTCATGTAATGTGGGATCCTTGCACTTACTTGCATGTCCTCCGGGTAATGTGGGATCCTTGCACTTACTTGCATGTCCTCCAGGTAATGTGGGGTCCTTGCACTTTCTGCCATGTCCCCCAGGTAATGGTCAGTAAGTAAGTAAAGGTCCATTTTGCATGCCTAAGACACGCTGGACAATTGGAGCTAGACCCATAATTGTATACCACAAAAAGACCAGGTGATTGGCTGATTACATATTATTCTAGGTTTTCAAACAGCCTCTTTGAAGCAAGGTTGGCATGCAGCCCACATGGAGTTCCTTACCCTTTGTGTGCATAGAGCCGTGCAGCCATATATTTACAGTCTATAAAACAGTAGCTCTACCATACTGATACTGTAACAAGGTGAACTTATATAATTGACGAAACTCATTTGCTTCTTATAAAAAGTGTTTAATACAATAGATGACAGCCGGATCTAAATTGGCGACCTTCTGGTTCTCTAGCTTGATGGTAACTGCCCCTTTGACAACAAACCACGTCACGACTTGAGCATCTCTCCTCTCGTTCGACCCCGATGCTCAATCGTGCTGTAGTCGTTTCCCACCTAAATACTACCAAAACCCCTTCCTCTGTTACACCTCCCTATGTTTTCTAAAGAATTTTTCCTCTAAAGGAAAAATTCTTTACTCCCAACTCTCTTACTCCATTCCCTCTTTTTCCTTAACTCCCAGATTTCCTCTAATCTTCCCCAAACCAACTCAAATTTGGAGCAAATATTATATCATTTAACCCTTCTCCCTGTCGTATTTTCAATCTAGTACCCTACTATAAACTATTTCCTCTTCATAACATAATAACTCATATCAACTACATAATAACATTGAAAACTCAACTTAACAAGTATATACAATACGTCATAACACATATGGTTGAAATAACCCCTCCTCCTCTTTATAAGAAATCTGCTTAAAAACTCAAACACTGTACCTTTCTGGTACCAAGTCCCCATTGTCTTCAACAACACCACCAATTCTCCACTCTCAACCTGCAATCACTCTCACACAACAGAAAGACAAAGAATCGGTGGCCACCGGTATTCAAAAGAAGCAGCAGAACTCTTCCACACAAAGACCACACTCAGCTAAATCACACTCCCTTTACCAAACCACACTCCTTTACCCTCCTATGTCACCTGAGACTTTATGCAACAAAGTCTAAAATAACCATATCTCCTACAGTACCACTCATTATGGTAACAGTTTACGCTTCTATTTACAGCATCAAAAATACCAACCAAGTGTCTGTATATTTCAGACACTACCAACTTTATAACTCTGAACCTTACCTCAATGTAACGTTAACCACAAAACACGTCCCGAGGACACAATTAAAAATCAAGACCTGTTCCAACACACATCACCTTACATAATATACCTCTCTTTTAATCTTGCCCCCTTATTGTCCATTTATTATGGGCAGATCTACTCAAACCTCCAGTTGTTAATTTATGCCGTTATCAACAGCAACCATGTACTGCTCCTAACTCACGTCTGTGACTGCAGTCCGTATAACACGGACCCTCAAAACCCCATGTCATTTTGTTCCCAATGTACATTTCACACTTATTATTGTACTGTTATCTACAGTATCTAATCAAACATGGATTCAATTCATGTTTAATTATTTGTCTGGGGCAACCCGTTACCCACTTCTTCTTCTTCAATCCCATGGCTTTTTTGACCCCCTGAAACTATGTTCAAAACTTTCCCCTCATTCATTAATCTTTTCTTCAATTAATGCTCCCTTATTTTCCCCATAACCATTTTACTTGTATATTAACCCCGTCATTTAAGTATGGCCTATGTTTCCACAACTTAACCTCTCAACGCTGATTATCACAGCAACCTTGCTAGTAGCATATACATCAACTTGTTATTTACAAGGAGAATATGTCTCTCTTCTAGTCCCCAGTAGTTTATTACTATATTCTGAACGAAGGACCCCAAATAAATGTCTCTCTTCTAGTCCCCAGTAGTTTATTACTATATTCTGAACGAAGGACCCCAAATAAATGTCTCTCTTCTAGTCCCCAGTAGTTTATTACTATATTCTGAACGAAGGACCCCAAATAAATGTCTCTCTTCTAGTCCCCAGTAGTTTATTACTATATTCTGAACGAAGGACCCCAAATAAATGTCTCTCTTCTAGTCCCCAGTAGTTTATTACTATATTCTGAACGAAGGACCCCAAATAAATGTCTCTCTTCTAGTCCCCAGTAGTTTATTACTATATTCTGAACGAAGGGTCTAAAATAAAGCCCCATGTATTTATTCTAGACAACACCATGTAGATTAAACTTAACCTAACTAATTTCCAACATGTATTTACAAACATACAAGACAATTCACTTAAATCATAAGTTAAGCGAAATAAAATCAAAACAGAACATCATACCCCCCCCCCCCCAAACTTTTTACATCATTTATGTTTCCCCACATATTAATTAAAGGTATGAACTCATTCATAGAAAAATATATATTAAAATAACACAACATACATCCTAACCTATTGTTAGTTAATACTACTGGTCTCTTTTACGGACCAATAGTTTGTACGTAAAAGTCTAAGAACACCACAATCCTATTCTAAAACTACCATCATTTTACCGAACCAAATCAATTAAAAACATATATGAGGCATTGAAAACTCAACTTAAATCAAAACAAGTGTCTTCTCGCTAAAGAGAATATAATTCACACAGAATTAACCACTTAAAGTGATCAAGCAACACGTACCTATTCACACACATCATGCCTATTTTGTTATAAAACAAAACAACTCAATGCCAAGCATTAATGCCAATATATATATATATATATATATATATATATATATATATATATATATATATATATATATATATATATATATATATATATATATATATATATACATATCTGCAGACCAACATATCGCGTAACAATACTTGTTCCCCTCAACCAAAATCACCACTCCACAATTGACCGTTCCATTTTCTGGAAGTCAAACATTGATTATCTCCCCTCACAATATTTTACAAAACTAACTCCTTACACATCACAACATTTGGAATACAATCACTGTAAACTACAGGTCAACTCATTTCACCTATTACTATCCCAATGTTATCTCAAAGTACCAGTGGTCATCTATCCAGTAATAGAACCTGTGACCTGGTACACCAATTGTTTCCCTTGGATTTATTCCAAGCATCACTATACTTGTTAATCATTATTATTACCGTTAACTACGGTATCTCTAGGCTCTTACGTCCAACAAAACTTTGTCTCTCACCAATACAACCAAGTCTACTTTTTAAGTTTCTCGTCTATCCGACGCAATTAACTAATCACATCATTACTTTCCAACATCTCACCACGACTACTCTAAGGTAATCCTCAGGTCTCTCCTAGCACTCTTGTATCGTGACGATAATCAAACTGGTCACCCTTATCGGAACACATTCTCCAACATTCATTTAACTAACCTTGTTTACCTCTGTACCTTTCACTCCTTTTCCTATTTATCGGGACTCTTCCAGAACAGCAACCCACTCCACTTATAACTGACAGCAGAGCTCACTTTTCTCATTTCTCAGTGTTAGGCATTCTTGCTTCGACACATCCCTGTTAACAATACTAAACATATTTTATGAAACATCATTCAGAATGTTAACTCTGTTTCCGTCAACTTGTCACACAACTTCCCTAATTTCTTTCCAACGTCAGATATTCTAACGAAACGACATCCCAATTCTCTAATCATGTTCTCTCTATCTCTCAATTTTCGTATACTCTATTTTCCTCTTTTTATCAACGTCATTTATCAACCAGTCTTCGTATATTCACACGGACAATGATACACAACCTCTCTCTCATCTTACTACTACTCTCGCATCACGACAACCTAACGTGTCCATACTATTACTTCAAAAAAAAATTACTTTAGACGCCAATTCAACATTCCAGCAATCACTCACCACAATCTAAGCGTATCGATCTCCTCTACACACCTTGACACAAGATATATCAGCGCACTATTACATTTTATCTATGTACTTCTCTTAGGCGACATCACCAAACCTCACTCCTACTTCACTCATCGCGACGAACACCTGTTTGTCTAGAACTATACTCACGTACGAACTAAACACCTCGTACATGCATGCTGTACTTAACACTTGCCAACAACCTATCCATACTCGACACACATATGTTTGTCTACATTTTTACAGCTACAAGAACAATGGACTATCAGACAAACTACTTCAACACTCAACAGGACTTTCACAATTCAACTGTTTACTTATTTCTACTTTTCTCACTCATCCTCTCTTTTTCAAAGGTCATAACGTAAGCATTAACTCTCGCAAACTATAACTCTCTTACACACTAACCAATACTATCAACTATCTCTTATAACCAATTTCACTCCGACGAGCTATCATTCTATACTTCTCCACACAACAAGTTTCTCATATTTAATCAGCTCTTCTTTCTCCGCAAGTATGACGTAATTACTTCATCCCTCTCACCAAGAACTCGTATTCTTCAATCATCAACTTCTACAGTCTTTTACTCTTAATATTCTCACGTTCAACTGGCTATTTCACACATAATATCCAATTCCTCCTCAATCTGTATCTCTTCACTATACACTCTCGGCCCAGCCGTAAACAACACCACACCTACTTCTCAATCTACCAAACAAAACTATCTCAGACTTCATGTCACAGCTCTGAGTCGAACCATCCATTCTTATTTTATCCCTCTCTCTACTAATTATGTGCTGAATCTACTCTACTTTAATCACTCCACTTATACATCACTCAACGTGACTAACTCTCTGTATCTATTCATTCTGGACAAAGGACTATTTTAATTTCTACTCTTCCTACATCGTCACTAAACACAATATATCCTAATTCTGTATTACGTATCCACGTAAAATCTCATTTGCCGTAACTCTCTATCCTCAACAACACCATCGCCTACCCTGTATCATGTGACGCCACACCAAACAATTTCATTTGTCTATTTTAGACAGCTCATATATCTATGTGCTCAAACCGCAATTCTTTCAAAACAATTCCATTTTCCTTCCTCACCCAAATAATTTTAACACCCATAGAGCGCATCGAAACCAAATATTTCGTCGTCTCTTAGTACTGATGTTCGTCTCGCTTCAATTATACCATCATCACTATCCGTTGTTAACCTGTTGTTAAAGTACTCTGGTCTTAAGGTCATAAGGTCTTCTATTTTTCTTAAGTCACTTTCTGTCGTTGAATAAATTCCCGCTATCTGTCTGCTATTATTCTTCTTCTTAAATGAATTCTTTCCTTTATTTCTTTCATTTGCGTTGGTCTGCTCACTGTTTCCTGTCAACCTTACGTAACGTTTGTACTTCCCCATCTCGTCTTCAGATGACACACTGATAACAGTTCCTTCATCAGACTCATAGTAATTCTCATAACAATTTACTGCAGATACGTCGACCCTATTCCCATAGTCGCCTTTAGAACATCTGCCTTTCTTTCTCTTTCTTGGTATTCGTCTCTTAGTTTTCCCTACTTTCTTGTCATGTAAACTAGTATCTAGTTCTCTAGAGTCACTAACTAAAACTCTGTCCGTCTGTCCACCAGCAACTACACCGTACGAGGGAACATTACGCTTCAAGTCCGGATCTGTTCGTAGTACAATTCTCTCATTCTTCGAATCATCAGTATTTATTTCTGTTTCAGGATCACTATAACATGTGGAAATATCTTCTTCGTAATCTGAACTCCGACAACTAATATTCCTACACCATTTGGGAATTAGTTTCATGTCTATACTTGAGGAACTTGACATGGTAGTACCTCTATTAACTATCATACTGCTATTTCCTCTTTCAATACCTCTCCTCCTTGGCTTCCTTTCATCCTTGGTTTTCGTCTGTCTATCTTTCTTAACTTCAACCTTGTCTCCTTTTTCTAATTTCACCTGAGGTGTTTCCGCAATTTCCACCGTCTTAATAGTCTGCGTTCCCCTTACTATTTTCTTAGTTGGTTGCACTTGGGTATTTTTCTCTACAATATCTACCTGAGTCTGCGTACTATTTTCTATCGTATTACCTGCCTGCGTCTGTGTCTCTCGGTTTATTTTTCCCACTAATACCATCTTTTTCTTTTCCTGTCCACTAGTCACATTCGCAACCATTTTAGGACTAGTTTGTATTTTATTTACAGGTTCAACTCTGTCTCTTACACCTGAGTTTAGATATTGTCTTTGTCTTTTTTCAAACCATTCGTCACGTCTTTTTCTAGCGCTTACTGTATAGGATGGCCAACTCCTAGAACAGTCTCTCTCATGTCCATTTCTGTATCCCTGATCATTATACCAGCTCCTAACCCTAGTCATCTTTGGATTAACGTAAATGTTTCTATACTGCCCTCTATTTTCATTAACTAGTGGCTGTCCTCGGCTATTCTTGTTGTTCCTTTTTATCTCATTATCCTACATTATTTGTTTTACTCTGTAACCAGTGTACGAAACATTCTACCTCGCTGACTGCCACCTTTAACTCTCCTAACCATGCAGTCACGCGTCCTAAGTCTCTGCTCAGGTGCATTTTTACTCTTTATGCTATCTCAGCCTAAAAACAATATCTTCTTCTATATGCTTCTTAGTAGCTGGAAAAAAACAAACTCGGCTGGAATAATTCTCTACTGTGCCGTGATGAATCTGTTATGCTGAAATATTATTATATAGAACAAACAATCACAACCTCATTTGTAATCAGCTAATTTAAGAAATTCAGTTTACATATACACAAGAACAGTTCGACTAGGTAATAGGCTCACAGATTACCCTACTCTCGGTTCCTGATCCCAAGCAAGTTTCGTGTATTCCTCTAGACTCGTCTTCAGGTTACTCAAACACTAGGATTCTGCGTCAGCTGAAAATCAGTCGCGGAGTTCAGGTAGCGGAGTTCAGGTAGCCTGTCTCTTCTCCCAGGTAACTTCGTCTCTTCAGTTAGTTACTTCTCTTGGGATGCCTGGATAAACTTCAACCCCTGGTTGGGTCCCGACCAGTTTTCTGGCTTCTGATTTCGCCCCGGGTGGGGTACTTCGTCGACGTTTTGAGAAGGACTCAGAGGTAGCAGAGCCCAAAAGGTTAAGCTAGCGGCCTATAGATAGTCTGACTGCGTCAAACGAAACATTGGGCAATCCATGAAGTAATGAGGTATTTATTTGCTGTCTCGATTGTCTTTTACCAACGTTCTTTTTTTTTTCTGTTGTTAGCGCTCAGAATAAAACCTATTAACATTGAGGCTGACTTGATTGTCTTATTGAAAAGTTCTTGCTCACTTGCAACAACGATCCGACTGGATTTGCCCTTTAGCCAAACTTTTGCTCGGTCAAGACACGATTAAACTGGGCCGACTTTCAGCACACTCCTGCTCGCTCGAGATATCGGTTAGACGGCTTGACCTTCAGGAAAACTTCTGCTCCTGACACGTCTGTTAGATGAACGGATAAGAGGAGTCGCCAGGATGGTGTCCACAGTTGACGCTCGCCGGTTTGATAACGATCTCAGGTGTCGCAATTCGTTATGGCCAGTTTCACTTTTCTCCTGACGCCAGCAAAATTTTGACAGCCAGTCTTGAAAAAGACTTACAGACAACCACCCCTGGGCGGGCTTTTGGTCGCTGTATTTTTCGCTGATACGTTATTGGCCATTTTTCCCACTGCGCCTTGTTACGTTCAATGGTTGTTCAAAAGCGTGCCGAAATTATTTCTGGCGACTGAGACAAACGGAGCAAGGATCATCTTCTTAGTTTTTGGCCTCCGCGATGTTATATAGTATACGGCATGACTTCGCGTTACACCAGGCTCGAATCCTGTGTCGTGGGCACCAATTTCACCTTCTGTAACAAGGTGAACTTATATAATTGACGGAACTCATTTGCTTCTTATTAAAAGTGTTTAATACAATAGATGACAGCCGGATCTAAGTTGGCGACCTTCTGGTTCTCTAGCTTGATGGTAACTGCCCCTTTGACAACAAACCACGTCACGACTTGAGCATCTCTCCTCTCGTTCGACCCTGATGCTCAATCGTGCTGTAGTCGTTTCCCACCTAAATACTACCAAAACCCCTTCCTCTGTTACAATACTTTCGTCCCTCAATGGCTCTTCCTATAGGCGCTTTCTTGCCTAGACAGTGGACCGAGTTCTAAGCCAATCAGAGGAAAGATTATGTTGTTACCACTAGTACAGCTTCAGTGTCGATCCAGCCTCAGAAAACTGAAATGTCCACCAGACAATGTTCAGAATGTTTTGGGAAATTTGGAACGAAAGGCGACGAGGAATAGAACTGATCACCCTATCTCATACTTCGTGGTCTAGAATATGTGAAGAGGCTGTCGGTGGGTAGGACATACATTGGGAAAACCCTAGTGTAGCGAAACCCCAGTGGCCCATGTCCTCATACCTATCCGCTCAATTCCTTCGGAGTGGGATTCTCTGGAGTACTTTCATAACCCGAGCATTTGACACGAATACTTTGAAATCTATCTGTTCTTCGGGAAAACCCAATGGCGCGCCTTGCACCAAATATGCCCTAGGGTAATGGTTTGGGCGAAAAAAGTCCGTTGTCAACCTTGTCGGTTGTGGTCGGCACAATGTATTAAAGTTTTAAAGAATTTTACAGATAAAGTGCCGCATCCTACGGCTGGGATATGAAAGGATCCTTCTTTTGACGGCGAATATAGCCGGAAGTTTCGACAGAGCATCGACATAGAACATTATGTTTACTATGAAGTCCCTGCTGCTGTTGGGCTATACCAGATAGAACCACGGCGGGCCCGAACGAATACTTTCAGACACCTCGGCAGGCGTTTCGTTGAGCTGTGATCGAGTATGTTTGCATTTTGGGCTAGATCCCGCCTAAGTCACGGACACACCCGTACATATATCCTATTTATTCTCCTTGAGTATTTCCCCACCGAAATTGTGCCCCGTGATCCCAGGGCACTTTCCCTAACCATTGGACACACTACATTCGTGTAGGACACGGAAACTTGGAATCCTGGATTTATGGAACCCTGTTGTTCGAACAACCTACGCGGGAAATAAAGACCAGAGAACTTGCCATGAGGTGGTTGTGAATTCATGGGACAATATGGAAAACGATGATCTAGGAGATTTATATTTGTGTTGATATTGTATGGACTAGTTTTCTCTCTAGATTGTGTGTAGATGTTTATGAGTTAATTGTCAGATATTTTTTTTCTTTCTGTGCTGTTATGTATTGAGTTATTAAATTTACAATTACAAATATGTTGAAGAACGTCATGTTGTATGCGTGTCAGCCAGAACGACCCTGCAGGAAATAGGTCCTTAGGTCGAATAGAGAGTGACAGTGAGTCCGGGGGAAACGGAGGAGGGTTGGCAGGGAAAGACCTATTTAAAGCCAGGGCTATGAAATATACATGAGAAAATTGAGACATAGTTATTTGGGACCCTCCACATAGCTTGTTACAATTTCTGGGGGCACGTCGCGGGATAGTTTAAATCCTGGTGGAGCTCTGACTGATATAGGGATAGGGGACAGATATTCTGGTCTAATATCAATAGGTTCTGCTTACCGTACCTGGCTATTGTCTATACTCTTCCTGACACAGACTGACGACATACGAAGTGTTGTGGTCGTGTATTATATCCATTTGTCCATTACCTATTCACTTACCCTCTGAGTTAAGATGGCATCCGCGAAATTTAATGTGGCTGAAGTGCAGGCTACAGGGCGTGAGATAGGCTATGAAGGGGCTGAGTTACAGAAATATGTTCAAGAAGTGGAGAGAGATTTTCGACAAGCTGAGCGCGAAGCTAAGAAAATTGAGGCAGAGCGCGAAGCTAAGAAATTCGAGGCAGAGCGCGAAGCTAAGAAAATTGAGGCAGAGCGCGAAGCTAAGAAATTCGAGGCAGAGCGCGAAGCTAAGAAAATCGAGGCAGAGCGCGAAGCAAAGAAAATTGAGGCTGAGGCTAGGAAGATGGAGGCCGAGCAGGCAGCCAGAGACCATGAGTTCCGTATGAGGGAGTTGGAGCTGAAAGCTCAAACTGCCAAGGAAGGCGAGGGTGCAGTTGGAGGCGCAGTTCTCCCTGACTCAACAACTTCTAGTGGCGGTCCATACCAGGCAATGAAGTTCCCATTACTCCCGTTCGATGAACACAAAGATAAGATCGACCAGTATCTTCACAGATTTCAGTCGATGGCTTTGGCTATGGGATTGGAACGTGGGAAATGGAACTTGAAACTCTCACAGGGCCTGAGGGGGACCGCGTATGAGGTCTATTCAAGGTTGCCACCTGGTATGGAGAATGACTATGAGGCCCTGGAAAAGGCATTATTGAAAAGGTTCCAGATGACAGCCCATACTTACCGACAACAGTTCAGAAAGTCGAGGAGAGAGCCAGGAGAGATGTTCTCAGCATACAGTGTTAGACTTAAGTCTTACCTTTTGAAATGGATGTCATTAGCAGGATTTGCCAACGACTATGAAAGTTTAGAAGAATTAGTGGTCGTGGACCAAATGAAGAGGATGATGCCTAAGCCATTGCAAACCTTCTTGGTTGAAAATGGGACAGAAAGGTTGGACGTAGTCAACACATTGGCGGAAAGGTATGTGCTAGCTCATGGGGATAATGGGGAACTGGCACAACCCAATCTCCGATCACCAGACACTGGGTCTGGAAAGAAGAAGAACCCCAAACCCACTCACACCAAAAAAGAGGATCCTTTCGAAAAAGTTCCCATTAAGAAACCCTCTGGTAAGAGTCCACCTGGATCTCCCAAAAGAAAGTGGAGTGAAAAGTGGTGCCCCTTCTGCAAATCTCCCACACACAATACGGCCGATTGCAGGCGCAAACAGAAAGACTCTCACTATGCTGCCTGTCTTGTAGAAACCGGGGAGGGGTCTAACAAGGAGGTAGAAGGGAGGGATCCTGGGAACAAAGATTCAGAAAAACCACCAGTAGTAGAGACGGTTCTTGTGAACGGACAACCAGTCGAGTGTCTCTATGACACAGGTCTTCAGTTTGAGGCCGTAATTTCATCACACTTAGTGAGCCCAGAGCAGCTAACCGGGGAATCCATTGAGATTCAAACGGCGACAAAGAGTGCGGTAGCGATGTCTCTTCCAATTGCGAAGGTGGACATCAAATCAAAATATGTTACCGGCACTATTCAGGCAGCCGTTCTGATCGATCCTATCTTCCCGATGATCTTGGGTTGCCGCTACGTCTTCCTAGGGATCCCAAACGAACCCATGTACGTAGGCGCGATGCAAACCAGATCTCAATCGGAGGAGGAGCAGACGCCGGCCTTGATCGTGAATCCCTTGCCTGGGGAGTTACGAGCTGCTCAAAGCCAGGATGCTACTTTGCAACCTTGCTTCAACCAGTTGCCAAAAAGTGCTGACCCACCAAGACGGGGTCAGTATTATATGAAGAATCGGTTACTGTACCGGAGAGCCGGAGTGGAGGAACGCCAGCATGGACAGCTGGTAGTTCCTAAGGCTTATCGGGAACAGCTTCTTCATATGGGACACACCATTTCTTTCAGTGGACATATGGGTGTCGGGGCAACACTTCAGCGCATTTCCTGCCATTACTACTGGCCAGGGATGACTGGAGATGTGCGTAGGTACGTCAAGTCGTGCCCAGAGTGCCAGCGTGTGGCACCAAAACACTAGACGGCTCCGGTAGTCTTGGGTGATATGCCCATTATGAACTCTCCTTTCGAGAGAGTTGCCATCGATCTGGTTGGTCCTCTTCCTCGGACTAGGAAGAGGAATATGTATAGCTGACGATGGTGGATTGCTGTTCCATGTGGGGCGAGGCGATACCGTTGGCCACCATCGACTCTAAGCGAGTGGCTGATGCACTGATGGAGACTTTTACTCGGTTGGGATTTCCAAACCAGATCCTAACGGACAATGGGTCTCAGTTTTGTGGTAAGCTGATGGAGGAAGTCTTTCGTATCTTCCAGACTAACCACATTCACACAAGCCCATACCACCCTCAGTCTAATGGGCAAGTAGAGAGGTTTAATGGTACCTTGATGACCATGCTTAGGAAGCTGGCTCAAGAGAAACCAGACAGATGGGATGAGTATATCCCAGCCGCCTTGTTCGCCTATCGGGAGGTTCCCCATGGGTCAACCGGGTTGCCACCAGCCACTCTATTATTCGGGAGGCCAATCAAGGGTCCCTTAGAAGCCTTATTGAGATGTTGGACAGAGGAGGAGACTTCCGAAGAGGTGGTATCTTCCTACAAATACGTCGAGGAGTTAAAGAAGAAACTCCAGACAGGTTGGGCTTTGGCGGCTCAGAATCTGAGAGCGGCCAGAAAGAGACACGCGGCCTACTGCAATAGAAGGACGAAAGATAGGTCTCTGAAGGTGGGGGATCGGGTTCTGTTGTTACTTCCAGTAGGTTCCAATAAACTCGAAATTGGTTGGCAGGGGCCTTTCCCGGTGGAAAGGGTTGTGTCCCGTACCAATTATGCTATCCGGATCAGGGGGAAATCTAAAATCTTCCACATTAACCTCCTCAAAAAATATGAGGAACGATCCGATGGTACTTCTCTCCCACTCATGACTATGGCGGTCGCGATGGAAACTGAATCGGGCGAAGACGCGGATAGGGAGTATCCTTTACACCCTGGGGAAACCTATAAGGATGTAAATATAAATCCTGATCTGTCGGCTGAAGAAACAGAAGTAGTCATCCGTTTGTTGGAGTCCCATCAACAGATTCTTACCGATCGTCCAGGGCGGACAGGGTTGGTTGAGTTTGATATGACTCTGACTACCCAAGACCCCATTCGCCAAAAAATATATCCAGTGCCCTTTGCGAAAGAGAAGGCCCTGGAAGCCGAAATCCAGAAGCTTCTGGATGATGACATCATAACTCCTTCGACTTCTCCTTATAATGCCGGGGTTGTCTTGTTGAGAAAGCCAAGCGGGGAGCACCGCTTGTGTATTGATTACAGGCATTTAAACAGTTGTACGACATTCCAAGTTGAGCCGTTACCAAACACAAATCAACTGTTTGCCAGATTAAATAGGGCAAAGTACTTTTCAAAAATCGATTTAAGCCGGGGATATTATCAGATCCCTGTGAAGCCTGAGGTTCGACCCTTGCTCGCTTTCAGTACTCCGAGCGGCCATTACGAATTTAAGGTGATGCCTTTTGGGCTGAGCAGTGCGCCCAGTGTGTTCACACGCATGATGAGAAAGTTATTAGACCCTTTAAGGGATCCCTCTGTCGTCTCGTTTATGGATGATATTCTCATCGCTTCTGGCAATCTTAAAGATCACCTGAAATCCTTGGAACAGATCTTCATAAGATTGAAAGAGGAGGGGTTAACTGCCCGTCCAGCCAAATGCATGATTGGCTATCAATCCTTAGAATTTCTGGGACATACTATTACACCGGGGGGTTTGGTACCGGAAGAAAAGAATGTAGAGAAGGTCAGACTCGCACCCCGTCCTAAATCCAAAAAGGATGTTAGGTCTTTCTTGTCTCTGTGTGGGTTTTACCAGAAATTTATTCCGAAGTTCAACGAAATTGGGGCACCGTTAACCGAAACCCTGAAGAAAGGATCGCCAGATCCTATAGTCTGGACCCCGAGCTGTGAAGAGGCTTATGGGAAGCTGAAACAGGCTTTGGTGGATAGGCCAGTCCTGCAACTCCCAAATTTGGAGAAAACGTTTGTTCTAAGAACCGACGCGAGTAACATAGGGATTGGAGCAACTCTCTTGCAGGAAGGGCGAGATGATCCTACTGTGCTATGTCCGGTGGCATATGCCAGTAGAAAACTGTTACCCGCGGAACGGAATTACTCCACCGTCGAACGGGAATGTCTGGCTCTAGTGTGGGCGGTACAGAAATTTCAACCTTATCTGTATGGAGTACCGTTCAAAGTGCAGTCCGACCATCAACCTCTGACGTTTTTGGCAACTTCTAAGAAACTGAACGCAAGGTTAATGAGATGGTCATTGCTCTTACAACCGTATCAGTTCACGGTCGAATACATCCCCGGAAGGGAGAATGTGGGAGCGGATTTTATGTCACGGCATCCTATGGTCGAAGGTGAGTGGGAGGTAATTCGAACAGAACCTCTGGCAGTTGAAAGTTCGTAGGGTTCGACTTTCTTAAGAGGGGGACTATGTAGCGAAACCCCAGTGGCCCATGTCCTCATACCTATCCGCTCAATTCCTTCGGAGTGGGATTCTCTGGAGTACTTTCATAACCCGAGCATTTGACACGAATACTTTGAAATCTATCTGTTCTTCGGGAAAACCCAATGGCGCGCCTTGCACCAAATATGCCCTAGGGTAATGGTTTGGGCGAAAAAAGTCCGTTGTCAACCTTGTCGGTTGTGGTCGGCACAATGTATTAAAGTTTTAAAGAATTTTACAGATAAAGTGCCGCATCCTACGGCTGGGATATGAAAGGATCCTTCTTTTGACGGCGAATATAGCCGGAAGTTTCGACAGAGCATCGACATAGAACATTATGTTTACTATGAAGTCCCTGCTGCTGTTGGGCTATACCAGATAGAACCACGGCGGGCCCGAACGAATACTTTCAGACACCTCGGCAGGCGTTTCGTTGAGCTGTGATCGAGTATGTTTGCATTTTGGGCTAGATCCCGCCTAAGTCACGGACACACCCGTACATATATCCTATTTATTCTCCTTGAGTATTTCCCCACCGAAATTGTGCCCCGTGATCCCAGGGCACTTTCCCTAACCATTGGACACACTACATTCGTGTAGGACACGGAAACTTGGAATCCTGGATTTATGGAACCCTGTTGTTCGAACAACCTACGCGGGAAATAAAGACCAGAGAACTTGCCATGAGGTGGTTGTGAATTCATGGGACAATATGGAAAACGATGATCTAGGAGATTTATATTTGTGTTGATATTGTATGGACTAGTTTTCTCTCTAGATTGTGTGTAGATGTTTATGAGTTAATTGTCAGATATATTTTTTTCTGTGCTGTTATGTATTGAGTTATTAAATTTACAATTACAAATATGTTGAAGAACGTCATGTTGTATGCGTGTCAGCCAGAACGACCCTGCAGGAAATAGGTCCTTAGGTCGAATAGAGAGTGACAGTGAGTCCGGGGGAAACGGAGGAGGGTTGGCAGGGAAAGACCTATTTAAAGCCAGGGCTATGAAATATACATGAGAAAATTGAGACATAGTTATTTGGGACCCTCCACATAGCTTGTTACACCTAGAATAGTATTTAGCTTAAAAAAAGGCGTTAGTCTTGAATCCATAAGGCAAAAGAAATAAAGGAAAACCCAAAAACACATAGAGAAATGGAGGAAGACCCAAAAACAAGTGGTACGAAAATTACATAAGAAATGAATAATATGGGGAAGACATAGAAATCACGCCATATCTACATTATCATTCTTTACACTAAAGTCATAGCTCTTTGCTTCCGTGTTATCACTCCGAAAGGCAGCGCCACTAACATACTGATCTTTTAAATTAATAATGATGGTTATTATATCCCGCCTTGTATGTCTGTACTGAAGTATGATTATATCCACTGAAAATTGTGCTTTTTTTTTTCTTATTGCTGTTTATTGCTTGCTTTCGCTGAGTATTTAATTAACTCTCTGTTTATTACTACCCTTTGATGTTGACTGCTTTGATGTGTCACGGACTGGCTTTCTTGGCGTCCGCTTCATCATCCAACCGTCTGGGATTATCTTTTGTACTGATTTATTCCTTCGTTTACATGAATTTTATTGCTGTATATTATTTATAGGATGTCACCACTGTATATTATTTTTAGCGTTTCATCCCGTTATATTATTTATACCAGGTAAATTTATTTTTATCAGTGGTCTCAAAGTGTGGTATGTATTACTACAAATGTTAATGAAGAAAGGGGGCGGTCGTCACTAGAGGTTTCTGAAAGGAACGCTCATAATTCACTGTCCCGCCTGGCATTTGATCAGCGACTAGAATGGGGTATTTTTCCGCGCGCAGTCGTCGTATTTAATACTTAATTCTGAAGGTCTAACCTTCCAGTTTGTTGATGGCTAGGTAGCTGATTCAACCCCTACACCGGTCAGTTGGATTAATATGTTGACTTCTCGTCCTTGAATCGGGAATGTAAATTTCAAGTATCTCAGATGTCATAGTGTTAGCGAATGACACTGATAATAGGGAAAGCTAACCCACGCGCAAAAATATGGCAATCATGGATTATGTTCGAGTCCATAGCGATCGAACAAATATACTTTATTCTTAGTATTTGTGTACCACTTCAGGTGGCTAACATGGGGTTGCAAACTTACCGTACTCCACCTAGAGAAGCTCCAATTATTGATGGAGAGAGAGAGAGAGAGAGAGAGAGAGAGAGCGAGAGAGAGAGAGAGAGAGAGAGAGAGAGAGAGAGAGGCGGGATGAGGGGAGGGGGGAAGTATGTATAAGTAAATGTTTGTTAATGTGTTTGTGGTTGTGAGTGTGTATATGTGTATGCGAAAGAGTGTGTATTTGTGTGTTATTGAGCTGGCGTATAACTGAGATTTATGTGAATGATGTATATGTTTGAATGTGTTTATGTATGTTTGTGTATGAGTGAGTGTGTGTGTATCTACCTGCCTTGTCTGTCTGCCTGTCTTATAACATGGTAATATGTATTATTTATGTTCACAGCATTTATTTGACCATGTTTTCTATGTGAATGTAACATGCACAATTGATCAATTATGTATGAAAGATGCGTGATTGGAAAGGTCTAATGTAAGACAGGCCTGTGTATCCAATGTGACCCTTTGAAAATACAATTCATTCGTTCATTAGTTCGATCGAGTGCAATGGTGTAAGTACGTTTTAGTGATATTTAAAGAGAGTCCTATCTATGCACTCTCTGTTACTACAATGTCCAACAAGTGTTGTAGATCTTTAGAAGTATCCGCCACCAATACTGTGTCATCTGCATAGCGCAGATTGTTTACATTATAACTTCCAATTAGATTCCTAGCTTCTCTTTGATCTCTCTCATTATTACTTCACAATAGATTAAGAAAAGATCCGGTGGCAAAACACAATCTTGTCCTACTTCTAGCTTTATTTGTTACTCATAATTGCCCTCTTTATTTCATATTTTAGTAGCTGCTACTTGGTTTCAGTAAATATTCTTTATTATTCTGAGATCGTTCTCATAAGTGTTTATTTCTTCCAAAATGTTAATCAGTTCATCATGTTTTACTTTATTGTATGATTTGATATAATCTATTAAGCACAAATATGTATCTTTCTGTGTCCCTATTGATCTTTACTGTCTTTTTACGATTTAGTTTTGTAAATTTAAAGTAAATATTGTAACTTATTTTTCCCCTTTAGATCTCTTTGTTTTTTCCTAATGAAGATGACTAATCACGACCAGGGGAGTCTTATCGTCAGAAGTGGTGTCCCTCTTCCAAGAATGTTTCGGCCGTTTACCTTCTTGACAATCTCTCACGGCGGGCCCGCCCGGATCATGACTCCGGTTGTCTTTCTCCTGCTGCAAATTCTAACGATGACGTTCGTTCTTGCGTTGTCCTAGCGATGTAATGTTTTGTTTCCGTGTTTGTAGCATACCTGACAAAAATACCTGCTCCCAATGCAGCTCTGTCTCTGGGAGGAGAGAAAAGCCTCGTGCACCCGGTACTTCGTGCTCTCACACAAATCCTAGCACCCGTGGCCGTGGAAAGCCGTGGGCTCCTGTTCCATTCTAATATTGCTACATGTCATTTCTAATAACTGCGACAAAGTCAGATAATTGGTGGTAGGTTCGGATACAGGTGACAGAGATCAAAATCAGAATAGCAAAGGCTGTAGGCGTCTGTCTGTCTGTCTGTCTGTCCTGTCTTGTCTAACTGTGTGTCTGTCTGTCTGTCTGTCTGTCTGTCTATCCTGTCTGTCTATCCTGTCTTGTCTGTCTGTCTATCCTGTCTTGTCTGTCTGTTATGCCTGCCATGTCTGTCATGCCTGCCATGTCTGTCTGTCTGCCTGTCTGTCCTGTCTGTCTGTCATGTCTGTCTGTCTGTCTGTCTGTCTGTCATGTCATGTCTGTCATGCCTGTCTTGTATGTCATGCCTGTCTTGTCTGTCTGTCTGTCTGCTCTGTCTGTCTGTCTGTCTGTCCTGTTTTGTCTAACTGTCTGTCTGTTATGTCTGTCTGTCTGTCATATCTGTCTGTCTGTCATGTCTGTCTGTCTGTCTGTCTGTCTGTCTGTCTGACCTGTCTGTCATGTCTGTCTGTCTGTCTGTCTGTCTATCTGTCCTGTCTTGTCTAACTGTCTGTCTGTCTGTTCTGTCTGTTTGTCTGTCTGTCTGTCAGTCTGTCTGTCTGTCTGTCCTGTCTATATATTTCCCGTCTGTCTGTCTGTCTTTCTGTCTATCTGTCTGTCTGTCTGTCTCAGTCTTTTTCACAAGTCATCCAACCGAAATTGTCGCACAAAGCACAAACTCCGTAGCTCCAGTGACGACCCCCCAGGAGTCTCCGAGAAAATAGCACTCATGAACCGAACGACGCAGCACTGAATCGAACCCACAACCTTCAGAGTGCGAGGCAGGCGGTGTAACTACTTGGCCACGGAAACCTCTGTAATATGTCGTTGTGGGCAAGGTTCGCACCCACGCGGCAATATCCCGGTGGATTTCAAGTCCAACACCTAACCCCTCGGCCACGACAAATTTGTCTACATCATATCTCTCTCTCTCTCTCTCTCTCTCTCTCTCTCTCTCTCTCTCTCTCTCTCATTCTCTCTCTCTCTTTCTCGCTCTCTCTCTCTCTCGCTTTCTCTCTGCCTCTCTCTCTCATATTCTATCTCGCTCTCTCCCTCTCTCTCTCTCTTTCGTTTTCTCTGTGGCTCTCTCGCTTTCTCTTTCGCTCTCTCTCTCTCTCGCTCTTTCTCTTTCTCGCTCTCTCACGCAACATCCCATTTTCTCTCTCCTCTCACTTTCTCTCCCTCTCTAGCTCTCTCACTCTCTCATTTTCTCTCTCACTCTCTCTTTCGCTTTCTCTCTCACCCTCTCTCTCGTTGTAACTCCCCCTCTCTCTCGCTTTCTCTCTCACTCTCTCTTTCTCTCTTTCTCTCTGGCTCTTTCTCGCTTTCTCACTCTCTCTCTCTCTCTCTCGCTTTCTCGCTCTCTCTCGCTCTCTCACCCAGTCTCTCATTTTCCCTCTCGCTTTCTCTCGCTCTCGCTATCTCTCTCACTCTCTCTCTCTCTCTCTCTCGCTCTTTTACAGTCTCTCACACTTTCTCTCAATCTCTCTCTCTCACTCTCACTCCCTCCCTCTCTCTCTATCTCTTTCTTTCTTCTCTCTGTCTCTCTCTCTCTGTCTGTCTGTCTGTCTCTCTCTCTGTCTCTCTGTCTCTCTCTCTCTCTCTCTCTCCCCCCCCCCCCCCCCCCCGTGCCTGTCTACGCCAATGTTAGAGGTAACATTATTCTCATTCCGCTTGCTATTTAACGCTATCATTTGTGTGTCTTTCTGGCAAATGAGTTTCTTCCCACTAATCGGTCGGGAATCACGTGTCCTTCTGCACTGGCAAATTACCGTATATTACCGAGACCGTAATTTGCTTATAACAGCCCAGGGATGGGATGGGAAATTAACAGCCTTGTTGGAAAGGTCAGAACACAAGTAAGGTAACAAACAAATGCATGCGATGGATACATTCTTCTTCTTTTTCGGCTTTTTGAGCTTTCCAAGCAAAAGGGTCTTTACTGCAAGCCGTTCTCTTTCCACATCTCTTCATCACCGAATATAACCGCTTGTTCATCTTGAATCTAATGTTGCTCTGTTCTTTCATTTTTATCTTGGATGGTTTCTTGTTGTGAAATGTTCGGGTTGTGTTTACATGGTTTCCCTGTCTCATGAATTCTTTGAACATGGCCAAGCGGTCTTGATATGTGTGATTTTGTGAAGTTATACTTGATGATTTTGTTTTCAGAATAGTGTAATTTCCAGTATTTGTTTTTGTTTCCTTTTCTTCTCAACAGTTGTGTTATTATATTTCTTCTTCTTCTTCTTCTTCTTCTTCTTCTTCTTCTTCTTCTTCTTCTTCTTCTTCTTCTTCTTTTTCTTCTTCTTCTTCTTCTTCTTCTTCTCCTTCTTCTGCTACTGCTGCTGCTGCTGATGCTGCTGCTGCTGATATTACTATCATACTACTAACATTACTACTACTACTACTAATACTACTACTACTACTATTACTACTACTACTACTATTACTACTGCTACCACTACTACTACTACTACTACTACTGCTACTGCTGCTGCTGCTGCTACTACTACTACTATCACTACTACTACTACTACTACTACTACTACTACTACTACTACTACTACTACTACTACTATTTCTACTAATACTACTACTACTTCTACTACTACTACTACTACTACTACTACTGCTGCTGCTGCTGCTGCTACTGCTGCTGCTGCATCTGCTGCTGCTCCAGCTACTACAGACTCCAACGTCTGTGTATAAAAGATGATAATGGTAAAATTCGTGTTAGTATTACAGCCTAGGATTCTCAGATAAGTAGCAACAGTTTGTTTTTTTCTTCAAATTTTCATTCACTCTTCTTTGCTCTCATTTTCATCTTTTTATTCTTCTCATCCCGTCCTTATGCCTTAATGTATTCACGGGAGGGTCTTCTCCGTGATTATATGTTGTGTTTTGTGTATGTATTTGTTTGCTGATGAAGCCGTGTCGCCGCAATGTCCTTGTATTGTTTCGTAATTCTGTTCTGTAAAGCTGCATTACTTTGTGTTATTTTATAGTTGCTGTTAAAGACACATTTGTGATTCAAGTAGTGCAGTTGCTGTTGAACAAGAATATATATTTGTTTTTCTCCAAAATTGTGATCCGTATATTGCACCTGATATTATCAGAATTTTATATTTGTTTGGCAGCCGCGGCGGCATAGTCGCTAGCTTGTTTATTTACTAAGTAATGTATCCAAGTTCAATCCTCAGCACCGGCAAGATAATTGTTGCACCGACCAGTAGGACACCGTAGTCGACCCAACACTATACGCACTAAACACGTTTGACAATCTTCTGGGAATTACCGTGTCAACAGCAAGGAAAAGAAGTGGCCACCTCACCCGAATTTACATTCCTTCTAGAATATGTGAATCTATGACACTTCACTCTTCACACCGAATAGCAGCATATATATTGGGACTACCTGTGCGCATGTACATCCTGGCTCTCTGAAATGTAATCTTTGAGTGAAAACTTACGTACACAATACGAGGCTACAAGTGGTGGATGTTTTCAACACTTGAATTGTTGAACTGAGCTAAGAACCAACATCGTAGCATTTGGGGCATTCCCATATGTGCTCCGTCCTCATCTTCAACCACCAGTGAAGAGCTGTTTAGTTTAGTTTAGTTTAGTTTAGTTTAGTTTAGTTTAGCTTAGTCGACGGATAAACATCACGGCACACGGGTGTAACCCATACGTGCTTCGTTCTACTTCTAACTCAAGCCTGAGTCCGGAGAATCTCAGCTCAGTGCATGAACTCCGTAGTACCGGCGAGGATCCTGAAATACTTTGGGTAGATTTTTAACTCGAAATTTCGAAGAGCTGTTTTCCAGACTGCTATGTTTCTTTGGTTATTCTTTTTGAATTAAAAGCTATCCCAAGTTACACAAGGCAATGTCATCATCAAAGATCTGTGCTACCAACCCAGTGATGGATCTCAAGCAGTTGATGCTTAAAGTCTTCGTTGTCTTTGCTATTAGGCTGTGCACTGACCAGGCTCATATGCCCATTTATATCGTGGGCGTCCCCTTATTCTTCTGCGTTATATGTTATCTTCCACTATGATTTGTGGTGAACCAATAGGTGGGGAAATACAAGCTTATAGAGCTTATACAATAAGAGCCTATAAATAAATAAATAAATAAATAACAGCTATGAAAACAAAACAAACCAGTGTAGGGTGTGGTACATTTAAGTAGCAACGGAACAAGCATCGAGGATGTCGTCGGCGAAGGAAGAATGGAGGACGATGGAAGAGAGGAACCCTGCCAGGCATACGTCAGTGAAAGTCGTCTAATGCGCAAAAGACCAGGACAACTTATACCGCCATATGAACCACCACAATTATAACCAACGCCACTGAGGCTGGTTGAACAGGGTGGAAAGTTTCTTTTTATTCTCTCAAAATGGACGGACGGACGGTGGGGATGGGGGGGACACGAGATGGGTATGAGACAACCTGTTCATAGTATAACTAGAAAGTTCTTCTTCTGGAGCCCACAGAGCGAAAGAAATAGATGGAGGGCTAAGAACACATGTAGAAGCTAATTAGGTACAGCTGAATAGTCTGGGAGGATATGAAAGAAGGGATAGGAGATAGTGTGAGCTGGTTCAGGCGCAATGTTCCACTGGGAAGTAAAAGACATTAAATAAAGAAGAGAAGGATGTACAGTGTGTCGCCGTATTTTACTGCTTCAGTGGGTGAAATAATAGTAATATTTGTCTTTGAAGGCCTTATCATTGCCGGTGTCTTCCATGCATCGTTTAAATAGGTTGCGTACTTGATGGTGTATTTCATACAGTGTTTAACTTAGCCGAATCATTGTCAGTGTGTGTCATATACTATGTCATTTAAATTTAGTAGCATAATTGTGGGTGTCTTTTATACAGTGTTTAACTTTGCTGCATACTGTTTGGTGTCTAATATAGAGTTTAGCTTAGTAGCATAATTTCCTGTGTGTTCCTTATACAGTTTAATTTAGTTTTATCCTTTCTGGCTGGCTGATTTGATGGCTGGTAACACGGACAGGAGAGAGAGAGAGAGAGAGAGAGAGAGAGAGAGAGAGAGAGAGAGAGAGAGGGGGGGGGGGAAGAGAGCACATTTAATTCTTTTGCACGTCATTATTTTTTATCATTCGATTTCATTCCAATTGCTTACATGCACTTCTATTTATTTCAATATTTTCAA
>OY992877.1:202430370-202550370 GCA_963921405.1 Cepaea hortensis
CAGTGTGGTTTTTATAAGAGTGTTATGTCTTTTAACGTGGCCGAAATATTTCACTTGCCTTTTTTATAAACAAATTTAAAATCACTGATTGGCGCTGAAAGAGATAGACGAAAGAAGTAGATATTAGAGGGCACATTTGAAAGCTAAAGTTACCACACACAAAAAGATTCGAACCCGTCACCTCTAAATGATAACAGCACTCCAATGCAGTGGGGGAAAATAATACTTCGATTCAAGCCAACTCAACAAGGGTATTAATACCTTTGAATTGTTATGACGACTAAATTAAACTAAACTAAAATGGTGTTTAGAATACTCTCTAATCTCTGCTTCTTCCTTCTACTTCTATAAGCGCCAACTAATACTTGTAAATGTAGTTATGTGCGTCTGTAAGCCTGGTCTGTGTATTCCTAGGTGGACCCTACTTAATACGAGTTCCAGAAATATTCTGGAAAGTATAGTTATTGGTCACATGACCCATCGAGTGCCGGTAGATCTATAACATTATTGAGATAGCACCATATACCTAAAACACCTGAAGCCATGTGAAAAGTACCTTCACCTTACTATAGGGTGTATTTTTAATGACTGTGCAGTGTTTGAAAATATTGCCGGTCCAAGTTTTGTATTCACAGTTTGCGAAGTTCATGCATCAAAATAGGTAAATACAAAACTGGGACCGGCAATATTTTGAAACACTGCACAGTCGTTAAAAATACACCATGTGGTTGTGTGTGTTGCAAGAGAGATAGTTAACCCAGCCCGCAGAACTGTTGTCTGCGTCTCCGATGGGATTAAGAGTTAATAATTTATCAGGCGCCCATTATAAATGAGAGACATCTATTCAAATGCTCTACCACGGTCTGCAGGGAGGAAGAAAGTCTGCCGTGTTGTGAAAAAGCAACCTGATTTGTGTCGACTCATTCCCAATATATAACACTCACTTAACATCCATTGTTGCAAACGCATGACACTGTTCGAAAATGTCCGATAAACTGACATTTGACATCTAGGGAAAAGGCCATACCAGTATTGGCAGTTTCCGATTATGTGTTTTTCAAACGTCATTCGCTCCTCTAGAGGGTTAGACATATTTCTCAGACATAGGGAGGGACTCCCAAACAGGGAGGTATGAACAGCTGCAAGGCTGATTAGTTTTCTAACAAAACATTTTACGACGACTGAAATCAATTGATGACGCCAGGCAGCCGAAGTGTGGGGAAACAGGACAACCTGCAATACGAACCTGTTTCTGTCTCCGCGGTTGTATCTGCAGGCATGTTAGTGTAGCTGTCACCTGCTGGCTCCTGTATATCCCGCGTGTTTAGTTGCAACTGTTGGTAGATTGATCATAGCTTCTCGTGTGGTTACAATTCTAATTGTGAAGATAGAATAAAGGGTCTTGCAGCTTAATTACATCATCATTATGTGCCATGCCGATAGACGAGGGTGATAATATTTCGCTATCTCACACCATCACCAGAGTCACGGATCAGCTCTGTGGTCTTGTCTCGCCCATGCCATGTGGCCAAGCTATCCAAATATTTACTTCTTTGCCTTCCCCTAGTTCTTTTCTGCTCAATCTTGCCAGTTGTCACGAAGTTCTCTAATTTATTTCTTCTCATAACGTGCCCAAAACCTGTTGACTGGTTTTTATTTGTTTCTTGTAGGACTTGCTCATTGTTTTTTGGTTTGTTTTTTTTCTGTCTGTCCATGATATTGTTTGTATATTTTTCAAAAACCATATTTCCACTGCCATTAGATGTGTGTGTGTGTTTTTTTTTTTTTTTTTTTCAGATTGCCTGCTCATTGCCCACGTTTCACATCCATACAAAAATACTGGTTCTGTGTAGCACCTCAACACTCTTTTTCTCGTTGCAATTGACATAATTTTATTGGCCAGTACGTTTTCCATCTTGCAAAAGGCTACCTTTGCCCTAGCGATTCTTGTTCTAATCTCTTCTGGGAACATCCCACCAGATGCTATGACTGTTGCGAGATAGTTGTAATGGTATGTGAATATTCTCTTTTACCCGTATATTACATTGTGGTATTCCTTTTCTTAGTGATAACCATAATCTCTATATTTTCACAATTTAATTCTAATCCTAATTGTTCACTGTGTACATCAGTCACATCTACTAAATGTTGCAGATCCCGTTTGTTCCCTTATACTGTGTCACCGCATATCTAAAGTTATTGATGTTATTTCGCTCAAAGGTGATTCCTTTCATATTTTCTAAATTTCTAAAACTATGTTTAACTTTTTATGGAAAAAAAAAAAAGAAGATCTGGAGACATTACACACCTCTGTCGCAAGCCTGTCTTATTTTGCTGATATTGACCTACTTCTGTATCAATTCTGATGGCAGCTTGTTGTATCCAATATATGTTTTTCACAAGACTAAGATCTTTCCCATCAGTACTGGACTTATTCTATACCTGACTAATTCTATACCTGACTCTCTCTCTCTCTCTATACCTATACAATAACTATTAATAGTCGACTTAGACAATCATATCTCAGGAACCCACAGGGTAAAAGAGACAGAGGGAGACTTGAAACATGTGTAGACGAGAATTTGAGACGGAGATATGTCATATAGAAAGGACATCGACGGGACTACAGAAATAGCAAACGTTACGGAGGTTTGGCGTGGATTGGTTGAGGAAGTGAGGGGAGAGGAGGGAGGAAGTCGTTTCTTAAATGGGGAATAAAAGCAAGAAGAAGAAGAGGAAGGGGAGGAGGAGGAGACGCAGACGAGGACGAAAAAGAAGGGGAAGAAGTAGAAGAGGTTGTAATAGTGGATGTGATATTAATCCTACACCGGAACAAATAAAAGCACTGGACACATGTTCAGTATGTACCGGTGTTAGGTAAACATAAAGAGTTAGCAGCTTCTATTTTTATATCTTGAAGCAGTTTCTTGCCGTCGCATTTGTAATCCTGATTACACAGAGGAAAACGGGGGTTAATTTTTTCCTCTATTTGCGGACTATGAACGCAAGAATGGAAGCTTCGTCCTACCGCTCTCAAGACATGATTCCCGTAGCTCTGTATTCACTTGCCCAACGTGCCCGGCGTTAACAGCTAATACACATGTAAATGTAGTGGGAGGAAATATACATGTGATCTTAAATAATTTAAATGTATTTATTGTTTTTGCATCTTGCTGTCTTTACAGATGATGGTTGTTGAGCTTTAAAAAAAAAAGACATAATGACCTCACCATGGAACAAAGCCTCGGCTTAATTGTGAAGACCATGTGTTGCCCATGTAGTATAATTGTGAAGACCACGTGTTGCCCATGTAGTATAATTGTAAAGACCACGTGTTGCCCATGTAGTATAATTCCTCTCTCGGCCTGTCTAGTTTACTCCAGAGGAAAGGTAACACCAATACATCTGGAACAAGACAAACTGCAAAAGCTGCCGAATCACCAAAGCAGTGCTCTAAATGGCCGCCTCTCAGAGCTTCGATCCTACACCAGTTGCCGGCCAAGGGTTAGGGCCTGGTCTGCCCTGCCATAATATGTTTTCCTTAGGTTACATTTCCTCGCAGGTAGTACCGTCTACTATAATATATATATATATTTTTTGTATATCTTTTTTACAGGACATCGCTGTCAACAACAGCATTTTACTGCTGTTCTTGATGTCTTGGCAAGTTTACGTTCATTAGTTTGCCATTGCTTTCTGAACGACCGGCTCCTATATCAATTCGTTAAAACGCAGCGCAACGTGGTCTGCTGCCAAATAGTGCTCATCTGTGTTTCGAGCGCGGGTAAGCGGAAGCGGCATTACGAATCGCGTCCATAATCCGTTCGCCACGGAACGCGATCTACTATAATATAGCTACACGAATAATTAAACAACAAATAATGTCACATTAGTAAAATCATATAGAGCAATAATACGCGGTTAGTGTCAGGTCTTAGTCAGATATGACTGAGCTATCGTATGACAGTAGACGGTACTGTCTGCTTTCTTTTAGCGCAGAATGTTGGGCGGCACTCACCTAACCCGACACCCCACATTGTGCCAGCTTCTTCGGTCGGAGGAGTGCAATTATGAAGGCACAAACCTTACCCTTACCGACGAATTGCAACCTAAAGACTAAATGTCATGTCAAGGCAGACCAGGCAGTAAGCCTTGATCGACAACTGGTCTAGGATTGAAGCTCCGATAGCTGGGCAGTTAGGGCATTACTTTGCTGATCCGGCATCTTCTGCAGCTTGTCTTGTTCCAGACGTATTGATGTTACCTTTCCTCTGGAGTAAACTAGGCAGACCGAGAGAGGGATATTGCTGCATGGGCAACACATGGTCTCTAAATTCAGTCCAGGATTTGTGTTATAGGGAGGTATAACCCCATTTTACAAATTATCGTCTGTCAAGATGGCAAAGCGCCAGTCAATAAAACACGGTGAATACGACAACGAATGCTTCTTTCCAATCTTCCCTATTGATTCCGATCAATTCCTGTGAAAGCATTTTTTTTGTTCAATTCCATTAGCAAGAGTGAATCTTCTAATTGTAAGGTCTTAGAATCACGTAGTATTGTTGTTGACAAAATGAATCATCCGTGCATACACAAATCACCAAGGACGCCAGTGCCTGGACTGCCATGGGATGCCTAAATTTCGTCTGGTGCCGAAGCCTGAAATATTCTCTCACGTGATGTTACATTTCGCTCTAAAAGCAATACAGCTGTCGCGGTAGGTAAACTTCACATGAAAGTGAACCCGAAATAAGACAGACAAAAAATGGCACACCAGAAGACCCAGTGCGTCTACCTGCTTTTTCTCTGAAAGACCTGTTTTTTTTTTTTTTTAATAGCCGACATTCATAGCCGATACGAGTGGGCGGTCATGATTCGCTATCTCACTTGATCACCAGGGTCGTGGATCAGCTCAGTGTTTTTATCTTGACCATACCACGTGGCCAAGTCATCCATGTATTTACTTCTCTGCCTTCCCCGTGTTCTCTTTCCCTCGATCTTGCCATCAAATTCTCCAATGTATTTCTTCTCATAATGTGAACAAAACATTTTGACTGGCTACGTCTAATTTCTTTAATCAGTGTACGATTTTCATTTGTTTCTTGTAAGACTTGGCCAATGTTTGTTTTTTTCTGTCTGTCCATGGTATTCTTTGCATTTCCTCAGAAACCACATTTCAACAGCCATCAAATGTTTTTCAGCTTTCTGCTCATTGTCCACGCCTCACATCCATACAAAAGTGCAGATTCTATGTAGCACCTCAGCACTCTTTTTTTGGTTTCATTTGACATCGTTTTATTGGTCAGTATGTTTTTGATCTTGCAAAAGGCTATCTTCGCCATGGCGATTCTTGTTCTAATCTCTTCAAGGCATCTTCCATTAGATGTTACGACTGTTCCTAGAAAATAATATTCCAATTTACTTATATATTGCATTGTTTTAGTCCCTTCTTCCTAGTAATTTGTGTCTTCTTATAATTTAATTACAATCCTTTATTCACTGTGTGCAACAACTGCATTTACTAAATGTTGCAGATCTTGCTCATTGTCTGAAATCACCACTGTATCAGACGCATATCTAATGTTAATGATGTTACCCCCCCCCCCCCTCCTCTCCCTCCCCAATGATGATTCCACTTATATCTTCTACATTTCTATAAATATTTTCACTGCGCAGTGAAAAAAAGATCTGGAGACATTACACATCCCTGTCTCACACCTCTCTTAATAGTCTGATATTGACCTACTTATTTATCAATTTGTATGGCAGCTTGTTGATTCCAATGTATGTCTTTTACAAGTCTAAGGTCTTTTCCATCAATTTGTAGATCTGCAAACATATCTGTCATGTTGACATGTCTTACTTTATCGAAAGGCTTTGTGTAGTTCATAAAGCAAAGTTGTAGGTCGTTGTTTACTTCTATAGAACGCTCAGTTAATGTTATCAGCATATACACAGCATTTACTGTAGCTTTGCCTTCTACAAGCCCACATTGTTCTTCTCATATTTCGGGTTGTATTTTCTTCCTAACTCTTTGAATGATAATTCTTAGTAAAATCATCTTGATGTGGCTCGTTACAATACTAGTTGCTCGATGTTGATCACATTCCGAGGATCCTGATTTCTTTGGGATTGCAATAAATATAGAATTATATAATTCAGGAGGTATATCTCCAGTATCATATATTGTGTTCAGTAGTTTGGTGACTTGGTCTATTTCATACCTTTCTTAGGCATTGACCATATATATGTATGAAGACTGACAGTGGAATAAAACATTGAACTACAACAGTTAAATATAACAGTGAAATACACCAGTGAACTCTACTAGTAAAATATAAAGGTGAAATATAACATTGAAATATCTTCTTCTTCTTCAGCGTTCCGAGCCATTGAGGTTCTTTGCTGCAAATACAATCCGTCTCCATTCGTCTCTCTGGTGGACCTTCTCTTGCCAGTCGTTGATTCCAAGTGCTTGTAGGTCTGTACATGTATTATCTCTCCACCGCCTTCTTGGTCTACCTCGGGGTCTACGGTCATTTATTTCCTGAGTGTAAGCGAGTTTTGTTTCCCTATTATCTTCCATTCTTTCTATATGCCCCAGCCATTGTAGTCTATTAGCCTTCATGATACCAGTGATTAGCGGGGACTTAAACAGATCATAAATGTCTTTGTTACTTCTTCTTTTCCACTCTCCACTTTGTGTATCCCTAATGGGTCCAAAGATGCGTCTTAAAATTTTGTTCTCAAAGGTTTGTAACAAGGCTTCGTCTCCTTTCGTTGTACTCCAGGTTTCAGAGCCATACAGCACAACTGGTCTGATCAGTGTTTTGTATATTGTGATTTTGGTGTTACGAGATAGCGCCTTTGATTTTAGTAGATGTTGTAGTGCATAGTATATCTTATTTCCAGAGTTGATTCTAGTTTGTATTTCTTCCCTTATGATGTTGGAGCAGTTGAAGATCGTACCCAGGTATTTGTATGTTTCCGTTCTTTTAATGGTCATATTATCTATTTGTATGTGGCCAGAGTTTCTAGCCATTCCGTCTCTTGAAATTACCATATATTCTGTCTTATCTTGGTTGATAACCAGCCCCATCTGTTGGGCTTTTTCCTTTAAGTGAGTCAATATTTCCAATGTCTTTTGTTCACTTTGCCCTATAATATCTATATCATCTGCATAACCAAGCAGCTTGGATGTTCCTCCAATATCACATTCCTCCTTTACCTTCCTTACAACTTTCTCTAGAGCCAGATTGAAGAGTAGCGGCGATAGTGCATCACCCTGTTTCAAGCCAGATGTTATTTGGAAGGGGTCTGATTTCCTGCCTTTATATGTTACTATATTATAAGTATCTTCCATGCATAGTCTGGTCATGTTGATTAACTTCCTTGGTATTCCAAATTCCTGCATAGCATTCCATAGACTATTCCTATGGACACTATCATAAGCCTTTTTAAAATCCACAAAAATGTTATGGAGATCTCTTTTATATTCCCAATGTTTCTCGGCTATTTGTCGTAAGATAAATATCTGATCTATTGTTGATCTGTTTTGTCTAAAACCCGCCTGGTAGTCACCTAATATGTCTTCTGAATATGGTGTTAGTCTATTTAGTAATACTGCGGATAGTATCTTATAGCTTGTGGACAGTAGTGATATTCCTCTATAATTTCCACATTGGAACTTGTCTCCTTTCTTAAAGATAGGTATCAATAATGACTCTTTCCAGTCATGGGGTAATTCTTCTGTCCTCCAGATTTTTATTATTAGTTCGTATAGCTTTAGATGTAATGCATGGCCACCTGCCTTTATAAATTCAGCAGCAATTCCATCAGTCCCAGTTGCCTTATTGTTTTTAAGTCGTGTGATTACATATAGGATTTCTTCAAATGTAGGTTCTTCAATTTGTGGTTCGCATGTTAGAACCTCTTCCTGTGAGAAAATGTTACTTGGAGCTTCACAATTTAGTAATTCAATAAAATATTCTTTCCATGTGTTGCACATTTCCTCATTGGTATTTATCATATTCCCATTTTTGTCTTTTAAACCATATGTGTTTTGTTGGTGCCCTCGTTTCATTGACTTCAGTTCTTTAAAATATTTTCTGGATTCATTTTTCTGGTGATTAGTTTCCATATCTTTGATTATATTACTCATATATTCTCGCTTCTGCTGTCTGACTATTTTTGTAGCCTCTTTACATTCATTTCTATAATGCTCTTCCTTTTGGATGTTATTGATGTCATTTAACCATACATGTCTGGCATTCTTCTTCCTAATGACTGCTTCTTCACATTTTTGATTGAACCATCTGTTCTTTCTATGCGTGGTTAACACACCGAGACATTCTTCTGCGGTAGACTGAATTGTATTCTTGATGTTCAACCAAGTTTGGTCAATGCTTTCCTCCAAAGGGTTTTGCAGAGTTTCAAGTTTACATTTTATTTCATCTGTAAATTTCTCTTTGACTGTAATGTCTTGCAGTTTTTCTCTGTTATATGTTGGGTGTAATCTTTGTAATTTAGTATAGAAAGCTCTCTTAAGTTTTATTTTAAATTTTGCTCCAACGAGGAAGTGGTCACTGTGGCACTCAGCTCCTCTATAACTTCTGACTTGCTGTATGTTTGATGCATTTCTGTTGTTAATTAAAATGTGATCTATTTGATTATAGGTTCTCTTGTCACATGATTTCCAAGTTTGTTTGTGTATATCCTTTCTTTGTAGTCTGGTACTGCTAACCTGCAGTCCTTTGGCTTCTGCCAGGTTGATGACTCTCCATCCATTATCATTTGAAGTTGTATGTAGGCTTTCCATACCGGCCACTTTTTTATTAGTTTGCTCTCTACCTATTTTTGCATTGAAGTCTCCCAGCACAATCAGGATGTCCTGTTTGGGGGTTTCTTCTATGACATCTTCCAGATCATTATAAAAGTCTTCTTTAATATCATCTTCTTTCTCTTCAGTAGGTGCATGTACATTAATTATCGTTATATTTTTCCATTTACCTTTTATTCGTAATTTACTAATCCTGTCATTAAAAGCTTTAAAGTTTAAAACGTTCCCCCATAACTCTTTTTTGATGACAAATCCTGTTCCTAATTCATGTTTATTTTGGGTGTTTCCTCCATATATTATAATCATTCCATTTTGCTCTAAAGTACCCTCTCCTGGCCACCTTATTTCTTGAATTGCTGTTATATCCATTTGATATTCAATCAGCTCCCGGGTTAGTTCTTCGGCCGCTCCAGCTCGATATTGAAATATTGAAATATACCAGTGAAATATAACAGCATTTGACAGGGTGGATGACATGTAAACATAGTCATGTAGACGTTTTCAGAAACCAACAGAAGATGAGAACTTACCGATATTAGAAGCAGAAAATCTACTTTCGTCCGACACATCACTGTCTGGGAAAAGTGAAGTATTTCATGACACCAGGCATGTTGGAGGGGGTGGGAGACAGTGGGCGAGCTATAGAGAAGACGTTAGACTATTTTACAAGCATTCCTGAAGCAACAAATATATCGGAAATGGTTGGCAATACGCGAGACAGGAAGCTGGAGCTGTGCATACGGATCAGTGATATTTGTCAAGGGCTATCAGACAATGATAAGATGAAGAATATTCTATGCAACTTATCTTTGTCATTTTAGGTGTGGAAACGAGTTCTTATGAGCTATATTGAGCCAATCCTGATGTACTGAAGCGAATTATGGATAATTAGCAGATACGTTGGGAATTATGTAGAAGCTGCGGAGATGTTTCGTAGAAGAATGACAAGATCACCGTGGATGGATAGAAATAGCAATGAAGATATACTGAAAGAAGTTAACACTCAAAGAGAACTGGTTACTCGCATCAGAAAGAGACACCCGCATTTTGTGGGCATATTATGAGAAGAGGTCAGCTGGAGTATGTCGTTACAACGGGAAAGTTAGAGGGGATGAGAAGCGGAGGGTGCCAAGAGAGAAGATGCTGGGCAGTTTGACATCATGGCATGGACACGTGACTTGCAGGCGTCTTGAGCATGAAACTGCTTACGGTGGGGGAACTGACAAACGATAGAGAGTCTCTTTGGCTAGTCGTTATAAAAGCGACGTTCTGCAAAGGACCTGTCACATGATGATGATTGGTTAATTGCTGTTTGCTTCAGGTAGTCAATTGACCTGATTATTGACGATGTCGTGTTCACACCATGGAGTGCTGACATAAGAAGATCATCACTTTTAGTGTTTTACATGTAATTCCATTTTACTAGTTTCTTTTTCATTAAACATGCTTACATGACGCCTTAATGTAGTAATTTCATTGTTATTTTCGTCTTCGTCTGATGTTGTTTTTGTGAATTTTGTTATTTGCTGATGAAGGTTTCCTGCCGCAACGTTCAGCATTTGTCTTTTAAAATGTGTTATGAAAACCTGGTTTTAACGCATGGTGTTATTCCAATAATGTTTTGAAGTTTTCACAGTTTTAATGCACTAAATTCAATTTCATGTCTGTCTTAGTCGAACGTTAGTGCTCACTTGTTTCATCCGTGAGGCGTTGTAGACATTTGAAATTGTCGGGATCGCAGTCAGTTACTCTGCTGACTAAAGTGCCTCTCATTTTAGCTGGTTTTCACTTGTCTCCTGTGAGCGTCAGCAAACGTGTAAATTTATTTTCGCGTTATTCCAGTGGTGTCTGGGGGTTTCTAAAGAAGAAGGCAACGTTGGCAGCTAGTACTTTTGTTGCTCATGTCTGAGCGACTTGATTACTTAGTTAGATCTAAACACTCTGGCTTATTATTCATTAAAACGTACGCCTATAGTGAAATTGGGAATTGCGTATTTTGAGGAAATTAGTCACAGACTTCACCTGAGTTTATCTGAGTTGAGACAAGAACCAACATCACGGCTCTCGGGGCATTTCCTTATTTCCGTCCTCATCTTCAACAACCATTGAAGAGTTCCAGTACTAATGGTACCAGTTAAAGTATGATTTCACTCCACCTGATAAACCGATAGACGTCTATGCTACTGAAAGCATAAGAACGCTGGTTCTTAACCTTCCGATGAGCTGATGGTGGGATAGGCGGTTCATCCCTACATCGATATTAAATTGGATTAAGTCCAACTTAGTATACCGGCTGCCCCCTTAGTATACCACGTGCCCCCTTAGTATTGACACAAACTCGTTTGCACCAGAATGAGATTTGTCGTTGTCTAGGTTCTAATTCTTCTACTATCTCACTGCAGAGTGGAAAACTGAGCTTGCCACCTATCTCACACCACAAGTCCTCACTGCAGCACACATCTGCGAGTCAATTAACAAGAGTAATTTGCGCACATCAATTCCTTTAATTGTGGATGAACATGGACACACAACATATAAATCCAGGAACAATAATTCTCTCAGAATATATATTCATCACAACTTATAACTCAAATAACACTGCCTTCTCAAGGCCTACGGAATCTCCTCCATCACGACAGTTTTACTACTAGCCACTCTTCTGGCCCGAAATCACTGGATCCAACCAATACTTGATCTAAGCCTCTGCTAACTATCCGACCCTCTCTAGGGCTAGGCTTCTATTCACTATGTCTGCTGATAACTGGGCTCAGTCTTTAATCCTTAGTCTCAGAATTCCCATCACTGAAAACCACAGGGCAGAGTTCTATCACTAACTCCCCTCTCATTCACTTCGCAGACCACCGACCTACCCTTGTCGGCTCCCAACACTCAACTGCCCCAAAACGATCCGACCCTCTCTCGGTCTCAACTTCAACTGTCCCCTACAATGTTTGTCACTGTCCTTTTTAACTCTTCTCGCAGCCCTCCCTAGGCTCCACACAACCTTACCCCCCAGCTCAACTGTCTGTCTCCCCCATCCACACTAGCGGGCTGAAAACCCCTTCATACCCCTTAACTCACTGTCTCCAACTTTCGTCTTTTCTTTCTCATGCCCGGTCACTTGTTTATGTACTAGCATTGCTACTAAGGTCACTCTCCTTAATGTCAGTGACCCCAGGCATGTGTCAGTATACAACATCCCGATAAAATTTACCAACCTCCATTTACAACTGTTCCAGTAGTTAAGTGTCTACAAGTGCAGATTATGTAAAATTTACGTCTCGCATCCCCAACCCCCATTATTTCTTCAAGTCATTCCGAGTAACCTATATATATATATATATATATATACATGACATCGGATCAATGTATTCCAGACCGATATCTCTTCGAGTCATTTCGAATAATCTTTGTACTGACAGTGAACGAACGTAATCCCGTCCACTATTTCTTAAATCATTTCCAGTAATCTGCGTGCCGTAATTAGACTGGTCAGTTGTAAGTTGATCTGACTTGATGAGTTTCAGATTACTATTATCAATCTTGACCTGCCATGAACTCCCCAAAATTGACCTAGTAGAACGACGGTTGTTGAGCGCGGGCACTAGTATTAAATGTTTAAACAAACAATTCACCCAGAACCCAGAAATGGATGGTAGTTGTGCTCTAATGGAAGACATGAAGTGTTTGTTTTCCCTCGGTCTAGGCAAAACATCAATTGGGAACAAAGCCCCGAGAAATAGAGTATTTACAGGAAGAATATTCCTCGTTCCCGAAGTTTATTCCAAATGCACGGTTTTTTTTTTTTTTTTTTTTTTTTTTTTTTTGGGGGGGGGGGGGGGGGGGGGGGGTTGCACTATCCACATATTTCCCTCGTTTCAGGCGAAACATAGATTTTTAATTTTTCCATTACAACAAAAGTCACATAAATGAAGGTATGGCTTAAAGGCCACAAGAATTAAATGTCATGAATTTTGTGTTGACTGGGCAGAAACTTGCTTGACATATGTGACAAAGAACTCCCCAAAGATAACTTAGCAGAACAACGGCTGTGAACGTCGGCACTAGTTAAACAAGTTAGTTGTATATCCTTTACAGGACGTAGCAGCCAACTCCAGCATTTTATTTGGGGGAAGTGGGGGGGGGGGGCTGTTTGTGATATCTTGGCAAGTGTACTTTCAGTAGTTTGCCATTGATTTCTGAACGACCGGCACTTATATTGTTGTATGGAAACTTAACGCTAGGCCGGCCGTCTGCTGCTAAATCGCCCACTGCTGTGTTTCGATCGTGGTAACCCATTCAAGACTTTATAACAGTGCTAACTCCATTATTATAACAGATCAATCATCACTCGATAGGTAATGCGATCATAAACCACGCGGGCCGTCTTTGTTTCCCAAGACACTTCCTGGTGTCCATATCAGCTGGACCACACCAGGCGCCCAGTTCCATTTTATATAGGGTGCAATTTTAATGACTGCAGTGTTTGAAAATATTGCCGGTCCGAGTTTTGTATTCACTCTCTATAAAATTTATGCAACATAATAGTAAATACAAAACTTGGACTGGCAATATTTTCAAACACTGCACAGTCATTAAAAATACACTCTGTATAAGTGTAAATGGTTCAAACGCATGAGAGTCGACTTCATTGCACCGGGTTTTATCTTATATGGCCTGGTCTCTTTCCGCAGGGCGGCCTGCCGAAAGCATCGCACAAAACAAGAACTCATTAACTCCAGCGACGAACCCCAGGAGTCTCCGAAAAACTGCACCCGTAAACCAAAGGAGAGAGTCTAGAATCGAACCTACACTTTCGTAGCGCAAGGCAGGCGGTTTAATCACTTCGCAACGAACCACATCACTTGTATACATCCTCTACTATGGGAATTCTAGCACATAGCTACCTGGTCTATGCGAATTCTAGCACATAGCTACCTGGTCTATGGGAGTTCTAGCACATAACTCCCTGGTCTATGGAAATTCTAGCACATAACTCCCTGGTCTATTGGAATTCTAGCACACAGCTACCTGGTCAATGGGAATTCTAGCACACAGCTACCTGGTCTATGGGAATTCTAGCACATAGCTACCTGGTCTATGGGAATTCTAGCACATAGATACCCGGTGTATGGAAATTCTAGCACATAGCTACCTGGTCTATTGGAATTCTAGCACACAGCCACCTGGTCTATGGGAATTCTAGCACACAGCTACCTGGTCTTTGGGAGTTCTAGCACATAACTCCCTGGTCTATGGAAATTCTAGCACATAGCTACCTGGTCTATGGGAATTCTAGCACACACCTAGCTGGTCTTTGGGAATTGTAGCACATAGCTATTTGGTCTTTGAGAATTCTAGCACATAGCTACCTGGTCTATGGGAATTCTAACACATAGCTACCTGGTCTATGGGAATTCTAGCACTTAGCTACCAGGTCTATAGGAATTCTATCACATAGCTACCTGATCCATGGGAATTCTAGCACATATCTACCTGGTCGGGAGGTAAGCGTGTCAGCCACTGAGCTACATAGGCTACCTTGTCTTTCTTGTAAACTCCACACATGTATTCAAGCTTATCATCTCCCTCATGTTTCTTGTAAACTCCACACATGTATTCAATGTTATCTCCCTTATGTTTCTTGTAAACTCCACACATATATTCAATGTTATCTCCCTCATGTTTCTTGTAAACTCCACACATGTATTCAAGATTATCTCCCTCATGTTTCTTGTAAATTCCACACATGTATTCAATGTTATCTCCCTCAAGTTTCTTGTAAACTCCACACATGTATTCAAGCTTATCATCTCCCTCATGTTTCTTGTAAACTCCACACATGTATTCAATGTTATCTCCCTCATGTTTCTTGTAAACTCCACACATGTATTCAATGTTATCTCCCTCATGTTTCTTGTAAACTCCACACATGTATTCAAGCTTATCATCTCCCTCATGTTTCTTGTAAACTCCACACATGTATTCAATGTTATCTCCCTCATGTTTCTTGTAAACTCCACACATGTATTCAAGGTTATCTCCCTCATGTTTCTT
Organism: Cepaea hortensis; assembly: GCA_963921405.1. NCBI lineage: Eukaryota > Metazoa > Mollusca > Gastropoda > Stylommatophora > Helicidae > Cepaea > Cepaea hortensis. Next base: position 202,445,267 of record OY992877.1, read on the forward strand.
GTAAATTCCACACATGTATTCAATGTTATCTCCCTCATGTGTCTTGTAAACTCCACACATGTATTCAACGTTATCTCCCTCATGTTTCTTGTAAACTCCACACATGTATTCAAGCTTATCATCTCCCTCATGTTGCTTGTAAATTACACACATGTATTCAAGGTTGTGGTAGAAATAGCGAGTTCAACTAAACATATAGACTAAACAAGCAAATGCAGAACAATACAAAAATAGCTCTTTATTGGTCAACTTTCATAGACAACTGGTACTCATATACATGAAGCACGAAGCTCAATACAAACAATGAAGTTCAATAACAGACAACTACAGATCCCAAACAAAACTAGTGGGTAATCCCCAGAACTTAAGACAACAGGGTACACCAAGTACCACAATACAGGTGCTAAAACAATAGCTAAGACAATGCCACAATAAAGAACTTTGGGACTTACAACAGTAAGGCACTACAAAAACATACGTTACACAACATACATCCTAAGACGCGACATAAACAAAGGAATTGTCAATACAAACAATGAAGTTCAATAACAGACAACTACAGATCCCAAACAAAACTAGTGGGTAATCCCCAGAACTTAAGACAACAGGGTACACCAAGTACCACAATACAGGTGCTAAAACAATAGCTAAGACAATGCCACAATAAAGAACTTTGGGACTTACAACAGTAAGGCACTACAAAAACATACGTTACACAACATACATCCTAAGACGCGACATAAACATAGGAATTGTCAATACAAACAATGAAGTTCAATAACAGACAACTACAGATCCCAAACAAAACTAGTGGGTAATCCCCAGAACTTAAGACAACAGGGTACACCAAGTACCACAATACAGGTGCTAAAACAATAGCTAAGACAATGCCACAATAAAGAACTTTGGGACTTACAACAGTAAGGCACTACAAAAACATACGTTACACAACATAGATCCTAAGACGCGACATAAACAAAGGAATTGTGACACCGCACAACAATAAGTTGCTTTATGTTACCACCCCAACATGAGCCCAGGAATGCTGACACCAGTCAGTCACTCCTGTAATAACGGAAAACAACATCTTATTATCATTGTTAATTAAACAGTACATACATGAAACAATGCACACAGGCATGATAAATCACAAACAATTTAATGTGTACTTCCTCATCCTTATCCTTGGTCTATTCCCTTCGATCTTGCCAGTTGCCATCAAGTTCTCCAATTCAGTTCTTCTTATAACATGCCCAAATGTATTTTACTGTCAACGTTTAATGACTCTAATCAGTTTACGATCTTCATTTGTTTCTTGAAGGACTTGTTCATTGGTTTTTCTGTCTGTCCATGGTATTCTTTGCATTTTCCTCAGAAACCACATTTCCACAGCCATCAGATGTTTTTCAGCTTGTCTGCTCATTGTCCAAGTTTCACATCCATATAAAAGTACAGGTTTCATGTTGCACTTCAACACTCTTTTTCTCGTTTCAATTGATATCGCTTTATTGGTCAGTATATTTTTCATCTTGCAAAAGGCTACCTTCGCAATGGCAATTCTTGTTCTAATTTCTTCAAGGCATCACCCATCAGATGTTATGACTGTTCCGAGATATCTGTACCGATTCACTTGTTTAAGAAAATGCCCATTTACATCTATATTACATTGTGGTATTTCCTTCTTCCCAGTGACGACCATAAACTGTGTCTTCTTACAATTCAATTCTAACCCTAGTTGTTCACTGTGTGCAACAACCGCGTCTACTAAATGTTGCAGGTCCTGTTCATTGTCTGCGATCAAAACTGTATCATCTGCATATCTAATGTTATTGATGCTTCGCCCTTCCATATCTTCGATATTTCTGAAAATATTTTCACTGTACAGGGAAAAAAGATCTGGAGACATTACACATCCCTGTCTCACACCTCTCTTAATAGGCTGATATTGACCTACTTCATTATCGAGTCTTATGGCAGTTTGTTGTTTCTAATATATGTTTTTTTTTTTTTTATTAAGTCTAAGGTTTTTCCATCAATATGTAGATCTTCAAGCATCCTTATCATGTCGACGTGTCTCACTTTATCGAAAGCCTTTGTGTAGTCAATACCGCAAAGGTGTAGATCTGTGTTTACTTCTACAGAACGTTTAATCACTGTTCTCAGTATATACACAGCATTTACTGTACCCTTGCCTTCCACAAACCCACATTGTTCTTCTCCTATGTCAGGTTGTATTTTCTTCCTAACTCTTTACATGATAATTCTTAGCAAAATCTTTGTGATATGACTCATTATTCTAATTGTTCGATGTTGATCACATTCCAAGGCTCCCGATTTCTTTGTGATTGCAATAAATTCTGAGTTATATAATTCATGACTTATATTTCCAGTATCATATATTGCATTCAGCAGTGTAGTAACTTTATCTATTCCATATTCTTCTAAAGCTTTAATCATTTCTGTTGTGATGCTGTCTGAACTGGGGGTCTTGCCAGATTCCATATGGTTAAGAGCATTCTGAATCTCCATCTTCAAAATAAATGGTCTTTCATTATTATGTTGAATATTATGCTGTTCTTCTCAGTTATCATCATAAAGGTTTTTCACATAATCTGACCATACATGTAAAATCTGATCTTTTTCTATTATGATTTTGCCATCTTATGTGGTACAGTTATGTACCTTATGTGGTACACTAGTCATAATTCTCACTTTGACTACTTTTCATGTAGCGTACCAAGCACACATCAAAATCGAGATACATTATCCATAATGCTTTCCATGTAATGACAAACGCCATGTTTTACTACACATAAAACCTCAGTCGCATGATTCCACTACCTGTCTGGTACACTTACACAAACGCCACTGCATACTTGCCTTTAGATCTGATGCCAGACTCCAACTATTGCTAAATAAATTCCTTTACTATGTAACCATATTGTTGAATCTGCTATATGGTATGTAATTGTAACATTAAAAACACTTCATTCATGCCATTCTAGTTAACTGTGTACCTACTAAGCACATATAGTAACAGATTTTTCTCATGTGTTCCACCTCTCCTAGTACGCTTTACTCCTTTACTATCACCAGTGTCAGATACGCATATCTCCGGGTTCTTTCTCAGTAAAGCCGCACTCCATTTGCAGTTATCATGATTAAATTATGATTAATGATACCCATTCAGTGTATTACAAGTACATAATTGCCTATGCTCCGTAGCTCTCAGTCCATGGAGTCTCTCCAATGTTCATTCCTTCACCTCTATTGCTAACCACATATTAACTACATAGCTTAACCGCTAACACATCATTGTCACATGTAACATGTAAGTATTCTTCTATGCTTTACACATGTTATAAATATTACCCACAAGATCATGATTGTCCCTACTCACTATTGCTTAGAAGTGTTCATACTCCACAATTAATCACAAACATTCAATCTTATGCCCATCAATGTCACAGGATAATCCTGCAAACATATCATGCTTATGTATACACATAAATATCACACTCATGTGATCCTCACCACTCTCTGTTATCAAGTAGCATTCATTCCCAGCAATCTCACAAACATTCACTCCTATGCCAACATGGCCAGCATGGCACCATGTGGCATGATTTCAGTCTTTACTTTAAACTATAATTTATGACCCCATACATTGTATATCTTGTTGAATCCCTCACATGTCCATTTAGCCAGTAACACATTATTGTCATAGGATAATCATGTAAAATGCATTCCCATCAGAAAATATTCAATCTTGTGTCAACATGGCAGGCATGACACTCCATGGCATAATCTTAGTTTCTACAACATTTAATAATAACTAATGACATATATTTCATAGTTCACATCATCATGCCTAATTGCTGATTGCAATCCAGTTTAACTTTATAGTAGTGTACATTGCCTTTCCTTGACTACACAGTTCAAATGTGTTTACTGTAATCACTAAAGGCCACTCATCTCAGAGCAATTATCGTTATCATCTTCATAATCATCATCTATATGTCATTATAATAATCTTGCAGAATTCATTAAATAATAGCAATACCTGATGTAATAACAACTAGCACCCTAATTATAACATCTACTACTGCCCCTATGGGCTCCCCTAGTATCTTCTACAACCCACATTTCCACTGCTCTCACACCAACAAATTTCCAAACTCATAATAATTTACACCGCTGCAAATAAACACAATTAGTTCTGAATAATTACTAAGTATCGTTTAGCACCCGAGTGCACTAAATTAATCTGTAGAACATCTCATTTCCCTATAATCTCGCCTAACAATTTTATTCACACACGCCTGTTTCCCCATCCAAGCGATGTTTCGAACTGGTAAAGCGTTGCGAGCTGTAATATAGAATATTGTGTTAAATTAACCACTTTAAACTTACGGTCCTCGCCTAAGACATAGGCTGTTCACTAATCATCAACATGTGAAAACTTCTCGCAACCCAACAAGCCAAGACAGGATAGAACTTCTCCCATTTCATGTCTTCACGAACTAAAAATGGCTTCAGATCTCTTTGTCCCGTTTGATTTCCGGTAATTGCCAGGGCCATTTTGGCTTTACAAGCCAAACCAAGATGCGTCGACTTAGCGCTGTTATATGTATGCTAGGTTATCATCTCCCTCATGTTCCGTGTAAACTCCTCACATGTATTCAAGGGTATCATTAGACGCAATGCTAACACAACGGACGCGTTACCGTAGTTAATATGAAGCTGTACTAATAATGGCATGAGCGCGGTCGGACGACAGCTCGACGTATGTTCATCGTCTGGTTAAGTGAGGTAAAGATTACCACAAAATGTGATCTCCCTATGACATCACAGATCCATACCAGTTTCCTGCCTCGGGACCTTTTTTTCAATTTTTTTTTATTTTCGAACATATAAAAAAAAGATCATGACAACAAACGAGGACAATGCCAAAAACAAGGAGGAAAACGACGAGATGAATCATTCGACGGTTGCAGTGTTAATACAGAAAGCATCCTTTCAAAACCGTCATTCAGAAGTTTTCTTTCAGCATAAACATGGTCGCGGGGAAAGAAGCCATAAACACACAAAAAACATCGAAGGGAGACTCATGTTTCGTCGCTGCACGTTCCCGTGCATGTTTTGATTGATTTGTTTAAAATAGTGAGATGTTAATTCCTCAAAACAAAGAGTTGTTAATTTTTGCACACTGGGAGAGTCGCTGAGCTTGCAGGTTGGAGCGTCGATTTTACGGGGTGGAGAGTCGAGTCTACTGGATGATTGGGCATCTCTCTCTCTCTCTCTCTCTCTCTCTCTCTCTCTCTCTCTCTCTCTCTCACTCACTCACTTACTCACTCTCTATATATCTATCTATCTATCTATCTATCTATCTATCAATCTATCTATCTATCTATCTATCTATCTATCTATCTATCTATCTATCTATCTATCTATCTATCTATCTGTCTGTCTGTCTGTCTGTCTGTCTCTCTCTCTCTCTCTCTCTCTCTCTCTCTCTCTCTCTCTCTCTCTCTCTATCTATCTATCTATCTATCTATCTTTCTATTTTTTCTCCATTTCTTACAATTTTTGCGAGAATGCTCACGACAATCGTCAGTGTCTTATCTGTGTGTAAAGTGTGGGAGTTTGTTCTGATTAGTTTCAGTGATCAGTGGGGTCATGTATGTGTCTAGATGTGAGAATGTGTGTGTGGGTGTGTATGTGAGGGATGTGTGTGTGTGTATGTGTGTAGAGTGTGAGGAATGTATGTGTGGAGGGGTTGTGTATGGGGGATGTGTGTGGGTTGATGCGTGATGTGTGGATGGGTGAAGGGATGTGTGGTCGGTGGGGGATGTATGTGTGTGAGGGATATGTGTGTGGGTGGGGATATTTGGGAGGATGGTTGGAAGTATGTGGGTGTTGGTTGATTGGGGGTGTGGGTAGGGAATGTGTATTTGGGTGGGGGAATGGGTGTGTGGGAGATGTGGGTAGGTTGGGAATGGGTGTGGGGGATGGGTGTGGGGTGTGTCTGTGAATGGGATATGTCTGTGTGGGTCTGAGTGTGTGAGTGTGGATGGGATAAATGTGAGTGGGTGGAGGAGGGGGGTGCGTTCATAGGTTGGGTGTTGTGTGGGATGGAAGAGGTGTGGGATATGCGGGTGGATGAAGGATGTATGTGAGGATGGGGGATGTGTGTTTGGCTGGATGGTTGGGATGTGTGTGGATGGTAGGGTAGATGAGAGATGCATGTGTTGATAGGTGGGTTGGTGATGTGTGCATGTGAGTAGTTGATGGATGAGTACGTGAGTGGGTGGATGTGTGTGAGAGATGAGTGTATGGGTGGGGGATGTGTGTGTGTGGGTGAAAATTCGGATGTGTGTGGGTGGGGTATATGTTGGTAGTGGGGTGTATGTGGGTGGTTGGTGTGTGTGTTTTGGATGAGGAATGTGTTGAGGGTGAGGATGTGTGTATGGGTGGGGAGATGTGTGTGTGTGTGAGTATATGGGTGGTGAGATGTGTAGTTAAGGGATGTGTGATTGGGGATTGGAGATCGGGGGGGGGAGGGGATGGTTGGCGAGTGGGTGGGTGTAAGGAATGTGTATTTGGGTGGGGGAATGGGTGTGTGGGAGATGTGGGTAGGTTGGGAATGGGTGTGGGGGATGGGTGTGGGGTGTGTCTGTGAATGGGATATGTCTGTGTGGGTCTGAGTGTGTGAGTGTGGATGGGATAAATGTGAGTGGGTGGAGGAGGGGGGTGCGTTCATAGGTTGGGTGTTGTGTGGGATGGAAGAGGTGTGGGATATGCGGGTGGATGAAGGATGTATGTGAGGATGGGGGATGTGTGTTTGGCTGGATGGTTGGGATGTGTGTGGATGGTAGGGTAGATGAGAGATGCATGTGTTGATGGGTGGGTTGGTGATGTGTGCATGTCAGTGGTTGATGGATGAGTACGTGAGTGGGTGGATGTGTGTGAGAGATGAGTGTATGGGTGGGGGATGTGTGTGTGTGGGTGAAAATTCGGATGTGTGTGGGTGGGGTATATGTTGGTAGTGGGGTGTATGTGGGTGGTTGGTGTGTGTGTTTTGGATGAGGAATGTGTTGAGGGTGAGGATGTGTGTATGGGTGGGTAGATGTGTGTGTGTGTGAGTATATGGGTGGTGAGATGTGTAGTTAAGGGATGTGTGATTGGGGATTGGAGATCGGGGGGGGGGGGGGGGATGGTTGGCGAGTGGGTGGGTGGAGGATGTGTGAGAAGGTGAGTGTGTGTAGGTTGGGGGTGGGAGGGGATGTGTGTGTGTGGGTGCGGAATGTGTCGGTTGGGGAGATTGTGTGGGTGGGTGATATGTGTGTAAGTGGGGGATGTGTGGGTGGGTGTGGGTTTTGTGTGTGGGTAAGGGCAGGATATGTGAGTTGGCGGGAATATGTGTGTATGTGTGGGTGTTGGATATATGGTTGGGGAAGTCGTGTTTGGTTGAGTGGTTAGGGGTGTGTGGATGGGTGGTGGAGGATATGAGGGTGGGTGAGTGTTGGTAGGTTATGGGATGGGTGGAGGATGTGTACGTGTGGGTGGGGAGATGTGTGAAGGTGGGGAGATGTGTGGGTGGTTATGGATGGGTGTTTGCATGTGTGCCTGGGTTTGTTTGTGGGTGAGTGGGGGATGTGTGGTGGTGGGATGTGTGGTGGGTGGGAGATGTGTGTGTGTGGGTGGGGAGATGGTTTATGTGGGGGTGTGTGTGGGATGTGTGGGTTGGGTGTTGGATGTGTCTGTGTGGGAGACACACGGATGTATAGTGGATGGATTTGTCTCATAACGTGGTAACATGCATTGTTTATGCTTAGAACATTCATTTGACAATGTTTTATGCCTATGTGAATGCACTATGCACTGATGAACGAAAGATGAGTGATTGGAAAGGCCGAATGTAAGATGGGCCTGCGTGCCCAATTTGTTACCCTTCGAAAATAAAGTATTTTCGTTCGTTCATTCATTCGTTCTATCTGTCTGTCTGTCTGTCTGTCTGTCTGTCTGTCTGTCTGTCTGTCTGTCTGTCTGTCTGTCTGTCTGTCTGTCTGTCTGTCTGTCTGTCTGTCTGTCTGTCTGTCTGTCTGTCTGTCTGTCTGTCTGTCTGTCTGTCTGTCTGTCTGTCTGTCTGTCTGTCTGTCTGTCTGTCTGTCTGTCTGTCTGTCTGTCTGTCTGTCTGTCTGTCTGTCTGTCTGTCTGTCTGTCTGTCTGTCTGTCTATATGTTTGTCCGTCGGTCGGTTGTTTGGTCGGACGGTCGGTCGTCCACCCGTCTACACACACACACACACAATACATACACACCACACACACACACACCACACACATACACCACATAGTCACACCACACAGACACCACATAGACATCGCATGTACACACACACACACACCACACACGCCACACACGCCACACACACATACACAACACACACACACCACACACATGCCATACACACACACCACACACGTCACACACACACACACCACACACATCACACGCACACCACACACATCACACATACACCACACACACGCCATACATACACACCACACACACCACCCACACACATCACACACACCACACACACGCTACATACCACACACACAACACACACACAACACACACCACATACACACCATAAATACACACAACAAACATCACACACACACACACACACACGACACACACCACACACACACACCATACATACACACAACACACATTACACACACACCACATACACACCAGCAATAGCGTCAGTGGCAGCAGTAGCAGCACAAGCAGTGGTAGTAGAAGTAGTAGTAGTAGTAGTAGTAGTAGTAGTAGTAGTAGTAGTAGTAGTAGTAGTAGTAGTTGTTGTTGTTGTTGTTGTTGTTGTTGTTGTTGTTGTAGTAGTAGTAGTAGTAGTAGTAGTAGTAGTAGTAGTAGTAGTAGTAGTAGTAGTAGTAGTAGTAGTAGTAGTAGTAGTAGTAGAAGTAGTAGTAGTAGTAGTAGTAGTAGTAGTAGTAGTAGTAGTAGTAGTAGTAGTAGTAGTAGTAGTAGTAGTTGTTGTTGTACAGTAGTAGTAGTAGTAGTAGTAGTAGTAGTAGTAGTAGTAGTAGTAGTAGTAGTAGTAGTAGTAGTAGTAGTAGTAGTAGTAGTAGTAGTTGTTGTTGTTGTTGTTGTTGTTGTTGTTGTAGCTACCGTTGTGGTTCTCCAGCACTTCAGTATTACTGCTTCGTAAGCACATTCCCTTCCTCTATAGAGCATCGTACTTCCTCACGCCAACCTGCTCCGCTTGTGATCCGAACATAAAACAACAAAAACATCTACAATGATTTCCATATTCCCTGTCATCTGTGACAGGCGTGCTTAGATCAGTTTCTCACACGTCTTTATTGGATCAAGACAAAGAATAAATTGCCCGATAATATGTCCCTCCACCTCCAGTTCATAATATTTGAGTTACCACTGAGACATAAATGAACATAAAACGCCCATGAATAGCTAGACAGAATAAATCTGTTTGATTTTATTACATTTTTTTATTGCGGTCGGTCTTTTGAAAACTCTTTCATTACTATTTTTTTTCATTGTTTCTAAAGTATTATGTAAACAGATGTGCAGACATGGCATCCAATTTCTCCACCGGGCATCAGGATGGAGTTTCTTGACAATGGCATACGCATGACCTGGGGAGGAAACATCACCAACCTTGGCCTAGTCAGCGAGTTCATATGTGATGTGTTCATTGATGCCATAATTACTTATGTCCATATTTTCACTGACCGAAGGACCTTGTATTATGTCCAGTAATCGAGTGATGCAGTGATATGTCCAATTAATGAGTGATGCAGTGTTATGTCCAATTAACGAGTGATGCAGTGTTGTGTCCAATTAACGAGTGATGCAGTGTTATGTCCAATTAACGAGTGATGCAGTGTTATGTCCAGTAATCGAGTGATGCAGTGTTATGTCCAGTAATCGAGTGATGCAGTGTTATATCCAATTAACGAGTGATGCAGTGTTATGTCCAGTAATCGAGTGATGCAGTGTTATGTCCAATTAACAAGTGATGCAGTGTTATGTCCAGTAATCGAGTGATGCAGTGTTGTGTCCAGTAACGGAGTGATGCAGTGTTATGTCCAGTAACGGAGTGATGCAGTGTTATGTCCAGTAACGGAGTGATGCAGTGTTATGTCCAGTAATCGAGTGATGCAGTGTTATGTCCAGTAATCGAGTGATGCAGTGTTGTGTCCAGTAATCGAGTGATGCAGTGTTATGTCCAGTAATCGAGTGATGCAGTGTTATGTCCAGTAATCGAGTGATGCAGTGTTATGTCCAATTAACGAGTGATGCAGTGTTGTGTCCAGTAATCGAGTGATGCAGTGTTATGTCCAGTAACGGAGTGATGCAGTGTTATGTCCAGTAACTGAGTGATGCAATGTTATGTCCAGTAACTGAGTGATGCAGTGTTATTTCCAGTAACACAGTGATGCAGTGTTATGTCCAGTAACGGAGTGATGCAGTGTTATGTCCAGTAATCGAGTGATGCAGTATTATGTCCAGTAATCGAGTGATGCAGTGTTATGTCCAATTAACGAGTGATGCAGTGTTATGTCCAGTAATCGAGTGATGCAGTGTTATGTTAAATTTACGAGTGAAGCAGTGTTATGTCCAGTAACCACGTCATGCAGTGTTATGTCCAATTAACGAGTGATGCAGTGTTGTGTCCAATTAACGAGTAATGCAGTGTTAGTTCCAATTAACGAGTAATGCAGTGTTATGTCCAATTAACGAGTAATGCATTGTTATGTCCAATTAACGAGTAATGCAGTGTTATGTCCAGTAACCACGTCATGCAGTGTTATGTCCAGTAACGGAGTGATGCAGTGTTATGTCCAGTAACGGTGTAATGCAGTGTTATGTCCAGTCACCGAATGATGCAGTGTTATTTCCAGTAACGGAGTGATGCAGTGTTATGTCCAGTAACCGAGTAATGCAGTGTTATGTCCAGTAACGGAGTGATGCAGTGTTGTGTCCAGTAAAGGAATGATGCAGTGTTATGTCCAGTCACTGAATGATGCAGTGTTGTGTCCAGTAACGGAGTAATGCAGTGTTATGTCCAGTAACGGAGTGATGCAGTGTTATGTCCATTAACGGAGTAATGCAATTTTATGTCCAGTAACGGAGTGATGCAGTGTTATGTCCATTAACGGAGTAATGCAGTGTTATGTCCAGTAACGGAGTGATGCAGTGTTATGTCCAGTAACGGAGTGATGCAGTGTTGTGTCCAGTAACGGAGTAATGCAGTGTTATGTCCAGTAACGGAGTAATGCAGTGTTGTGTCCAGTAACGGAGTGATGCAATGGTATGTTCAGTAACGGAGTAATGCAGTGTTATGTCCAGTCACCGAGTAATGCAGTGTTATGTCCAGTCACCGAGTGATGCAGTGTTATGTCCAGTCACCGAGTGATGCAGTGTTATGTCCAGTAACGGAGTGATGCAGTGTTATGTCCAGTAACGGAGTGATGCAGTGTTATGTCCAGTAACGGAGTGATGCAGTGTTATGTCCAGTAACGGAGTGATGCAGTGCTATGTCCAGTAACGGAGTAATGCAGTGTTATGTCCAGTCACCGAGTAATGCAGTGTTATGTCCAGTAACGGAGTGATGCAGTGTTATGTCCAGTAACGGAGTGCTGCAGTGTTGGGTCCAGTCACCGAGTAATGCAGTGTTATGTCCAGTCACCAAGTGATTCAGTGTTATGTCCAGTAACGGAGTGATGCAGTGTTATGTCCAGTAACGGAGTGATGCAGTGTTATGTCCAGTAACGCAGTGATGCAGTGTTATGTCCAGTAACTGAGTGATGGAGTGTTATGTCCAGTAACGGAGTAATGCAGTGTTATGTCCAGTCATCGAGTGAGGCAATGTTGTGTCCAGTTAACGAGTGACGCAATCCTGTGTCCAGTTAACGAGTGATCTGGCGTTACGTCCACACGTCCAGTGACCGAGTAATCTGGTCATGTTTCCATATGTCCAGAGACCGGGTGATCTTGTGCTATGTCCACACGTCATGTGACTGAGCAATCTTGCGTTTTGTCCACACGTCCAGTGACTGAGTAATCTTGTGTTATGTCTATACGTCCAGTGACCGAGTGGCCTGGTCATGTGTCCACGTGTCTAATGACCGGGTGATATAGTATGTCCACATGTCCAGTGCCGGAGTGATCTAGTGTTACATTCATGTTTACAGTGACCGGGTGATCTGGTGTGTCCACATTCCAGTGTTTTGTGTGTTACATCCAAATATCCAGTGGCCGGATGGTCTGGTATGTTCACACGCCCAGTAACGGAGTGATTTGTAATTATGTCCACAATTCCAGTGACCGATTGTTACCAAAAACATTACCGCGAACAACATTAAATCCAACTCCCTTTACTCTCTGCCAGACGAATCCCTGGCACCCAATTTGTGGTTAGGTTGGCACAGACCCACACTTGACAGGAAACAAAATGTCTGCCACTGTCATAGTTGTATCCAGGGCCAGTGTTTTGGCATGGTTAAACAGAAGCCACAATTCTAAAACGGTGGACATTCTGTTTACACATTATTGCAAACAACGTAAATCAACCGTCTTCACGCATATGGCGTATATGGGTATATAGTTCTAGTTCTATATATGTCAGATACACGGGTATGCGGCTGATTATATGGTCATCACCACGATTCCCGTGAAGGTTCCTGGGTCCTATTTTAGGCTGGGTGTGCCTAGGAGCCATGGTAAGTGAGAAACATATCCCAGGCTAGAAATGGGTAATCGTGCGTAACCACAATCGAAGCAAAAATCCAGGCAACCAAGATAGAAACAGATCCATTACTAAATACCAAGCACGGTACACAACCTGTGGTGCTACTGAGAGATGCAACATCAGTACTTCAGGCGCTCGTGTCTGGGGAAATTACCATTCCTACGGACACTACTTTCTGAACTAGGCGGCCAGCGTAAGGCCACCATACAATGGATACCAACTCACTGTAGAATGAGTGGCACCTTGCAGTCTTGACAGACCAAAGTATGTGAGTTGGAATGTGGCCAATATTCCATCACAATGCCTGGGCAGAGCTTCAGAGAAACATATGGTGCCCAAACGACATGTTCCCTCTCTCGGCCTAATCTTGTGTTTTCCAGAGGAATGGGTAACCAATACGTCTGGTACAAGGTAGGCTGCAGACGCTGGCGGCTCAGCGTCAAAACCTCCGAGACCTCGCCACCACGAGCAGGTGGCGAGTGATGGCAAGACCCTGGAACCCAAGGGACCCTGCTTAGAGGCGTTCAGCCAAGTCCCACAGGTGAGGGCCTCGTACGCGCCTGGCCCATAAGGACTCGTAAGTAGTATATGGCGTGCACTTGCCACATGATTGGAGGGTAAACTGGTAGGGTAATTTGGGTTTATGAAGGAAATACGGGGAAAATGTCGACTCGGTGAAATTTTTTTTTTTTCGGCGTGCCTGGTGGGAATTTTTTTTCGGCGTGTGGGAACTTTTTTTCGTGGGAACGAAATTTTTGGCGCTGCCTGGTGGGGAAGTAACTAAGGTAAAATGTTCTGCGAGGTTGTGAGATGAGTGGTAGTACTTAAAGAGAGGGCACGGCTGAGGGAGGGGTATATATTTTAGAAATGAGTATATGAATGTGTGCGTAGTGATGAACAAGGGTGTGATGGGTCGTTCTACTCATGGGTATATGGTGGTGGCGTAGACATAATATGTATGGGTAGTGATAGACAAGGGTGTGCTGGGTCGTTCTACTCATGGGTATATGGTGGTGTAGATATAATGTGTGCGTAGTGATGAACAAGGGTGTGATGGGTCGTTCTACTCATGGGTATATGGTGGTGGTGTAGATATGAATGTGTGCGTGGTGTTGTGATGGGTCGTTCTAGTCATGGATATATGGTGGTGGCGTAGACATAATATGTATGGGTAGTGATAGACAAGGGTGTGCTGGGTCGTTCTACTCATGGGTATATGGTGGTGGTGTAGATATAATGTGTGCGTAGTGATGAACAAGGGTGTGATGGGTCGTTCTACTCATGGGTATATGGTGGTGGTGTAGATATGAATGTGTGCGTGGTGTCGTGATGGGTCGTTCTACTCATGGATATATGGTGGTGGCGTAGACTTAATGTGTCTGTGTAGTGATACACAAGGGTGTAATGGGTATAGGGTGGTTACGTGTATGACTGTATCTGTGTAGTGATGAACAAGGGTGTGATGGATCGTGGTTATACTCGAAGTAAGAGCTGGTTACTATCATCTGAACAGTGTGATAGTAGTGAAGGGTGGTATATTCACCGATTACAAAGGAAAGCATATAAAGTTATAATGGGTATGGTGGTAAGGGGTATTAGTGATCAAGTAGAAGTGATATAGGGGTGGTCATAAATATAATAAGAGGTGTTTGCAATTACACACTGGTCAACCAGTGGTCAAGTGGTCAAGTAAGGGTCAAGTAGTCAAGTAAGGAAACTTTAGGGAAAAGTGATTGTAATGATATGGTGGTGATTAAAGAGTGGTAAATTAGTGGTCAAGTAGTGGTCAAGCAGTGGTCAAGCGGTGGTCAAGTGAGGAAAATTTTAGGGAAATTTTAGGGAAAAGTGATTGTAATGATATGGTGGTGATTAAAGAGTGGTAAATTAGTGGTCAATCAGTGGTCAAGGAGTGGTCAAGTGGTCAAGTAAGGAAAATTTTAGGGGAAATTGGTCGTAGTGACATGGTGATGATTAAATTAGTGGTAAATTAATGATCAAGTAGTGATCAAGTAGTGGTCAAGCAGTGGTCAAGCGGTGTGTAAGTGAGGAAAATTTTAGGGAAATTTTAGGGAAAAGTGATTGTAATGAGATGGTGATGATTAAAGAGTGGTAAATTAGTGGTCAAGTAGTGGTCAAGCAGTGGTCAAGTAGTGGTCAAGGGGTCGAGTGACCACTTAAATTGTAGAGGACGATGTGCCTAAGATTATGGTAGTGATTAAAGTGATCGATGACGTGGTCAAGCAGAGGTCAAGCAGTGGTCAAGTAGTTGAGTGACCACTTAAATTATAGGGGAAAGTATGTATATTGCAATGGTGGTGGGTAAAGTGAGGAAGAATCAATAGTAGTGAAAATACTACTACGAATATTAGCGACAAGCACAAAGACAACCAAGTACATACTTGATACACACAAATACAAAGACAACGAAACACACGTACACACATACAGATACAAAGGCAACCATACCATTACTACTATCACAACAACAGCTATACACAAGTACACACCCATAATCAAAGACACAAATACACACACACACACACACACATACAAACACAAACAAGTATATCCCTGTCAGTTATGTGATAAGGTGTGTAATACGAACGATGGCCTACAAAAACACAAACGAATACGTCATCAGCCACGTATGAATACACCAAACACTCCAATACCAGAGACGACAGCACCACCTGTCTATTTACACCATCATCGTAGTGTAAGTCAAGTACCAGACTGCCACCACTGTATCTTCAATGATAACCTTACCCGTCATAATAGGAACATTCACAATGATTATCCCTGTCAGAGACGTGACAATCTATACAATTCGAACCTACAACGGTACTTACATCACCAGACATCACGAGAAAGGATGACACCCTTAGACACCCTGGCAACACCTCCACTCATAGTAGCAGAGGATATCCAACCAAATGATAGAGACAGTTTGGCAGCCCTTAAGGCGTACTGCAAGGACCTATCGCTTATGCTACCCAATCAAGTGGTAGTATTAGAAAAAAGTGTCGACCACCGCTATCGGGTGGTTTTGGTATGATAAAAAGAAGTATTCAGATATCTTGTATGATATCTCATACATGTCTTTATTCTGGATCCGAAACATATAAGGTATGTGTGATGACTTCGACAACAACAGTGTTTTTTGATAGTCAACTATATACTCAAAAATGAAGATCACTAATCCAGAACTTTTTGGTGTTTCACTAATCATCTATGTCATTGATTGTTTCTTATATAGCTAAACTTTTTTTCACTAAGCATGTATGTCATTGATTTTTTTTCTTATATCTCTAAACTGTTTTTCACTACTCATGTATGTCCTTGATTTTATCTTATATCACTAAAGTGTTTTTCACTAATCATCTATGTCATTGATTGTTTCTTATATCACTAAACTGTTTTTCACTACTCATGTATGTCATTGATTGTTTCTTATATCTCTAAACTGTTTTTCACTAATCATCTATGTCATTGATTGTTTCTTATATCACTAAACTGTTTTTCACTACTCATGTATGTCATTGATTTTTTTCTTATATCTCTAAACTGTTTTTCACTAATCATGTATGTCATTGATTTTTTCTTATATCACTAAAGTGTTTTGATGAATAATACATTCTTTGATATATTGAAACCAAGTTTTTTTTGTTGATTTTCTTTAGTGGTTTTGTTTTCATGACGTTGTCTTGTCGGCTCAGAGCTTACATTACCAGACATGAACAATGTCTTAGAAGAAGTTATGGCAAATACAGAACAGTCAAATGTATAAAATCTAGGAAAAAATAACCAAAGGCGAAAAGACCTAAAGAGAGAAATGTCTCGACCAAGCTTATAAATATTACAACTAAAAGGTTGATCAAAATTCAAACATTATAAAAATAACCAAATATGAAAAGGCCAAAGACAGAAATATTTCAACTAAACTTATAAATAAGTCACCAAAAGGGGAAAAGGTCAAGTACAGAAATAGCTATGGAAAAAGTAAGTCCACAAAACTAAGAAATAAATGTAACTTCTGTAGTCAATTGTGTCTTATCTGAAAAGACGCTATCAATGTCACCCCTTTCCTTGTTTTACTTTACCAAAGACCTTCACCGTATCTGGTACAGAAACCCTTATACAGCACTCATCTCTCCACAGTCTTGGTTGCTTTCTAATACAAAGTGGTTACATCACCAAGAACTTCAAACCTCCAGTGTACACGTGCTCCATTGAAACACCCATGACAGTTAACAACATGTATGGCCATGTAATCTGTGAGTCCATCGGGGATAGTTCATCCGAGTATTCCAAAAGATCCATTTCCCATGGCTGACATCTTCAACTTGCTATAACACAACTTATTCTAATATACACTTTACATGAAATTTCCCAAATTTGGGCTCTATTAAAGATTACGTAATGAGATACACAAAGACACCAAGAACATATCATACAAAACAATTCACAAATTAAAACTTAAACCATATCAGATGAACCACCCAACAAGTACTACACAAACATATAATAAGGAAACACATGACACACAGAGCTTACAGACAAATCACTTGGACTCAAACAAATTTTGCTTCTTGTACTGTAGAATTCTACCAACACTTCTTTCCTATCACCAAAACTAAACATCTACCACACAACCACTGGTCATTTATCCAACATAATACTCATACCCTCGCCAACGACATTAAGGAAATACATACTAGTTTATTTCTGGTTATAACTGTTTTAATAGAGCAGAGAGATATACATGCTAATTAGACTACAGCTGCCTTCTTCACTGCTGTCCTTTGTTCGATGACTTTTCTTCTGTGGTTGTCCCTCAAGACTGGGTTCAAAATTTTTTCCAGCTCTAGTATACGGCTTTCAAAATTCTCACGTTCTCTGATTACATGATGCCAGTTACCATTGCGTTCTTCGGTGCCAACAGTATGGACTGTCAAGAAGTGAGGTTCTGGTGCAAAACTAACCTGTGGAGGTAAATAAAACACATTGAAACTTACAAGACTACCTACTACTTCAGTAAAGAAAAAACAGTAAAAAATTCACAAGGAGAAGTGGTAAAAGGCATAAAAACAGACTGTCGACATTCTATTGGTCACGTCTTGAGAAAAGGTAAAGGTATAGTCACTGATGGTTTGTGGTATAGAGAGATGTACATAGAAAAGATGTATAACACATAGGTTTTCGGTATTGGTCATGTTTACAAAAATACACATGTGAATTATGATCATTACTACCCATACACACCTTATTCGTTGAAGAGGAACACCTTCGGACACCATCAGTAGGATATTTTTCGTTCCACGTCACATTAATTTTCTTGAGAGACTCTGGGGCATGACTACTAGCCAAAAGGTCAATATCTTCATCTGAAGACGAATCATCACCCCAAGCAAAAGTTGTCTCTGATACATCTAAAGCTGGCTGGGTGCCACGAGTAGGTTTCTGGCAGAACAAAATGTCTAATGTTAAATCTGGTGTGAAGAAGCCAGAATCATCCTCCTTCAAAACACTGTCATCTTCACAACAATCTTCATCTTCTGACCACGATGTCCGTCTATCAATTAAAGCTGTCATTGTACCTGGTGAATGGAAGGTGAAAAAAGTTTTACACAAGTAGGTTAAAACGTTAGGATTACAATGTGATTCTATAGAAGAATCTACACTCACACTGTCGTATCTGTAGTATGGGTCTGTGATCAGATGAAGATATTGACCTTTTGGCTAGTAGTCATGCCCCAGAGTCTCTCAAGAAAATTAATGTGACGTGGAACGAAAAATATCCTACTGATGGTGTCCGAAGGTGTTCCTCTTCAACGAATAAGGTGTGTATGGGTAGTAATGATCATAATTCACATGTGTATTTTTGTAAACATGACCAATACCGAAAACCTATGTGTTATACATCTTTTCTATGTACATCTCTCTATACCACAAACCATCAGTGACTATACCTTTACCTTTTCTCAAGACGTGACCAATAGAATGTCGACAGTCTGTTTTTATGCCTTTTACCACTTCTCCTTGTGAATTTTTTACTGTTTTTTCTTTACTGAAGTAGTAGGTAGTCTTGTAAGTTTCAATGTGTTTTATTTACCTCCACAGGTTAGTTTTGCACCAGAACCTCACTTCTTGACAGTCCATACTGTTGGCACCGAAGAACGCAATGGTAACTGGCATCATGTAATCAGAGAACGTGAGAATTTTGAAAGCCGTATACTAGAGCTGGAAAAAATTTTGAACCCAGTCTTGAGGGACAACCACAGAAGAAAAGTCATCGAACAAAGGACAGCAGTGAAGAAGGCAGCTGTAGTCTAATTAGCATGTATATCTCTCTGCTCTATTAAAACAGTTATAACCAGAAATAAACTAGTATGCATTTCCTTAATGTCGTTGGCGAGGGTATGAGTATTATGTTGGACAAATGACCAGTGGTTGTGTGGTAGCTGTTTAGTTTTGTTGATAGGAAAGAAGTGTTGGTAGAATTCTACAGTACAAGAAGCAAAATTTGTTTGAGTCCAAGTGATTTGTCTGTAAGCTCTGTGTGTCATGTGTTTCCTTATTATATGTTTGTGTAGTACTTGTTGGGTGGTTCATCTGATATGGTTTAAGTTTTAATTTGCGAATTATTTTGTATGCTATGTTCTTGGTGTCTTTGTGTATCTCATTACGTAATCTTTAATAGAGCCCAAATTTGGGAAATTTCATGTAAAGTGTATATTAGAATAAGTTGTGTTATAGCAAGTTGAAGATGTCAGCCATGGGAAATGGATCTTTTGGAATACTCGGATGAACTATCCCCGATGGACTCACAGATTACATGGCCATACATGTTGTTAACTGTCATGGGTGTTTCAATGGAGCACGTGTACACTGGAGGTTTGAAGTTCTTGGTGATGTAACCACTTTGTATTAGAAAGCAACCAAGACTGTGGAGAGATGAGTGCTGTATAAGGGTTTCTGTATCAGATACGGTGAAGGTCTTTGGTAAAGTAAAACAAGGAAAGGGGTGACATTGATAGCGTCTTTTCAGATAGGACACAATTGACTACAGAAGTTACATTTATTTCTTAGTTTTGTGGACTTACTTTTTCCATAGCTATTTCTGTACTTGACCTTTTCCCCTTTTGGTGACTTATTTATAAGTTTAGTTGAAATATTTCTGTCTTTGGCCTTTTCATATTTGGTTATTTTTATAATGTTTGAATTTTGATCAACCTTTTAGTTGTAATATTTATAAGCTTGGTCGAGACATTTCTCTCTTTAGGTCTTTTCGCCTTTGGTTATTTTTTCCTAGATTTTATACATTTGACTGTTCTGTATTTGCCATAACTTCTTCTAAGACATTGTTCATGTCTGGTAATGTAAGCTCTGAGCCGACAAGACAACGTCATGAAAACAAAACCACTAAAGAAAATCAACAAAAAAAAAACTTGGTTTCAATATATCAAAGAATGTATTATTCATCAAAACACTTTAGTGATATAAGAAAAAATCAATGACATACATGATTAGTGAAAAACAGTTTAGAGATATAAGAAAAAATCAATGACATACATGAGTAGTGAAAAACAGTTTAGTGATATAAGAAACAATCAATGACATAGATGATTAGTGAAAAACAGTTTAGAGATATAAGAAACAATCAATGACATACATGAGTAGTGAAAAACAGTTTAGTGATATAAGAAACAATCAATGACATAGATGATTAGTGAAAAACACTTTAGTGATATAAGATAAAATCAAGGACATACATGAGTAGTGAAAAACAGTTTAGAGATATAAGAAAAAAAATCAATGACATACATGCTTAGTGAAAAACAGTTTAGCTATATAAGAAACAATCAATGACATAGATGATTAGTGAAACACCAAAAAGTTCTGGATTAGTGATCTTCATTTTTGAGTATATAGTTGACTATCAAAAAACACTGTTGTTGTCGAAGTCATCACACATACCTTATATGTTTCGGATCCAGAATAAAGACATGTATGAGATATCATACAAGATATCTGAATACTTCTTTTTATCATACCAAAACCACCCGATAGCGGTGGTCGACACTTTTTTCTAATACTACCACTTGATTGGGTAGCATAAGCGATAGGTCCTTGCAGTACGCCTTAAGGGCTGCCAAACTGTCTCTATCATTTGGTTGGATATCCTCTGCTACTATGAGTGGAGGTGTTGCCAGGGTGTCTAAGGGTGTCATCCTTTCTCGTGATGTCTGGTGATGTAAGTACCGTTGTAGGTTCGAATTGTATAGATTGTCACGTCTCTGACAGGGATAATCATTGTGAATGTTCCTATTATGACGGGTAAGGTTATCATTGAAGATACAGTGGTGGCAGTCTGGTACTTGACTTACACTACGATGATGGTGTAAATAGACAGGTGGTGCTGTCGTCTCTGGTATTGGAGTGTTTGGTGTATTCATACGTGGCTGATGACGTATTCGTTTGTGTTTTTGTAGGCCATCGTTCGTATTACACACCTTATCACATAACTGACAGGGATATACTTGGTCTTTCCCCTCGTGAATGGTCCGAATGTGACGATTAAGGGTATACTTATCACAATAGGCTTTGTCGCACACTGAACACGTGAAAGTAGATCTGGTGGTCATATTGATAAACTGTTTTTTTCTTCTTTCTTACAACCACGAAAAAATGTTCTGGTGTATACAATGTTTCACTGTTTTATCAGAGGCCAACGACACGAATAAGGCTCACACCAAGTTTCACTGCTGTACCCAAGTCACTACGTGAAAAATAGCTGGTTACTACACGAACACTGCTCACACCAACCTGTTTCACCGATGTAGCCAAGTCAGTACGTGAACAATAGCTGCTTACTACACTGCTCACACCAGCCTGAAGCACCTCTGTAGATAGACAAGTCAGCCCGTGAACTGGTACTGAGCTCACAAGAGACGCCTTCTATTTTATACACTGGTTCTGCACACGACCTAGCTGACGTGGCAGTAAGCTATTCTCACGCCTGCTTCCCACAAACCGATGACTCATACTTAATGACTTTTACACATGGCGTTGATGACGTAGTCTCGGATATCAGCGTTTCTTTACCAAAGGGGGTATGTGATATTCTTGTAGGTCTGTATGCACAAGTGTATCTGTAGTGGTTGTGATACCAGTAGTACTGGTTTGTGTGGCCCTCTTTGTTTTTTGTGTACTTATGTGTCTGTATGTACACGTGTATCAAATGTGTATGGGTGTCTGTATGTGTTTTGTGTCTGTCTTTGTTGTTGTACTCGTGTCTGTACGTAGTTGTATATAGTTGTGATGACAGTAGTAATGCTAGGCGATGGGTGTGTCTGTACTTGAGTATAGTTGTGATGACAGTAGTAATGATATGGGTGTGTGTGTGTACTTGGCTGTCTTTGTATTTGTGTGTATCAAGTGTGTACATGTGTTTGTGTCTTTGTATTTGTCTTTGAGTGTTCTTGTGTAATTGATTATGGGTATGTACTTGTGTATAGTTGTGATGTTATAGGTCTGTATGTACAAGTGTGACCGTCTTTGTGTATTTGTTTATGGCTGTGTGTGGTTGACTTTGTGCTTGTAGGTCTGTATGTACAAGTGTGACCGTCTTTGTGTATTTGTTTATGGCTGTGTGTGGTTGACTTTGTTCTTGTAGGTCTGTATGTATAAGTGTATCAAGTGTGTATGGGTGTGTCTGTGTATAGTTGTGATGACAGTAGTAATAGTATGGATTGTCTGTACTTCTGTGTCTGTATGTACAAGTGTGTCTGTGTCTTTGTGTTTGAGTGTTCTTGTGTATGGGTGAGTGTGTCTGTACTGGTTGTGATGACAGTAGTAATGGTATGGGTGTGTCTTTGTGCTGTCTCTGCACGTGTGTATATCTGTTGATAGTGACAGTAGTAATGGTATGGGTGTGTCTTTGTATTTGTCTTTGAGTGTTCTTGTGTGCTTGTAGGTCTGTATGTACAAGTGTATCAAGTGTGTGTACTTGTGTATAGTTGTGATGACAGTAGTAATGGTATGGGTTGTCTGTGTATGGTTGCCTTTGTGTTTGTATGTGTGTGTGTGTGTGTATTTGTGTCTTTGATTATGGGTGTGTACTTGTGTATAGCTGTTGTTGTGATAGTAGTAATGGTATGGTTGCCTTTGTATCTGTATGTGTGTACGTGTGTTTCGTTGTCTTTGTATTTGTGTGTATCAAGTATGTACTTGGTTGTCTTTGTGCTTGTCGCTAATATTCGTAGTAGTATTTTCACTACTATTGATTCTTCCTCACTTTACCCACCACCATTGCAATATACATACTTTCCCCTATAATTTAAGTGGTCACTCAACTACTTGACCACTGCTTGACCTCTGCTTGACCACGTCATCGATCACTTTAATCACTACCATAATCTTAGGCACATCGTCCTCTACAATTTAAGTGGTCACTCGACCCCTTGACCACTACTTGACCACTGCTTGACCACTACTTGACCACTAATTTACCACTCTTTAATCATCACCATCTCATTACAATCACTTTTCCCTAAAATTTCCCTAAAATTTTCCTCACTTACACACCGCTTGACCACTGCTTGACCACTACTTGACCACTACTTGATCATTAATTTACCACTAATTTAATCATCACCATGTCACTACGACCAATTTCCCCTAAAATTTTCCTTACTTGACCACTTGACCACTCCTTGACCACTGATTGACCACTAATTTACCACTCTTTAATCACCACCATATCATTACAATCACTTTTCCCTAAAATTTCCCTAAAATTTTCCTCACTTGACCACCGCTTGACCACTGCTTGACCACTACTTGACCACTAATTTACCACTCTTTAATCACCACCATATCATTACAATCACTTTTCCCTAAAGTTTCCTTACTTGACTACTTGACCCTTACTTGACCACTTGACCACTGGTTGACCAGTGTGTAATTGCAAACACCTCTTATTATATTTATGACCACCCCTATATCACTTCTACTTGATCACTAATACCCCTTACCACCATACCCATTATAACTTTATATGCTTTCCTTTGTAATCGGTGAATATACCACCCTTCACTACTATCACACTGTTCAGATGATAGTAACCAGCTCTTACTTCGAGTATAACCACGATCCATCACACCCTTGTTCATCACTACACAGATACAGTCATACACGTAACCACCCTATACCCATTACACCCTTGTGTATCACTACACAGACACATTAAGTCTACGCCACCACCATATATCCATGACTAGAACGACCCATCACAACACCACGCACACATTCATATCTACACCACCACCATATACCCATGAGTAGAACGACCCATCACACCCTTGTTCATCACTACGCACACATTATATCTACACCACCATATACCCATGAGTAGAACGACCCAGCACACCCTTGTCTATCACTACCCATACATATTATGTCTACACCACCACCATATACCCATGAGTAGAACGACCCATCACACCCTTGTTCACCATACACATTCATATACTCATTTCTAAAATATATACCCCTCCCTCAGCCGTGCCCTCTCTTTAAGTACTACCACTCATCTCACAACCTCGCAGAACATTTTACCTTAATTACTTCCCCACCAGGCAGCGCCAAAAATTTCGTTCCCACGAAAAAAAGTTCCCACACGCCGAAAAAAAATTCCCACCAGGCACGCCGAAAAAAAAAAATTTCACCGAGTCGACATTTTCCCCGTATTTCCTTCATAAACCCAAATTACCCTACCAGTTTACCCTCCAATCATGTGGCAAGTGCACGCCATATACTACTCTCGTACTTCTGTCAATCACAAGTGTCTGGAACTGTGTAAAGCGTGCACTATCGTCAGACTCCCTGCCTGACTTTAGCGGATCCCGCAACCAGTGGGAATAGGCCCATCGGAGATACCACAGGAGATATTGCTCGTCTATTGCGAGCAAATCTCCCATCTTTCCACTGTGCGGATCTTGCGACCGGCGAGAATAGGCCCGCCGGAGATATTGTTCGTCTGCTGCGGACAAATCTCTACCGAGACTGAATAAGTAAAGAAACGATAAAGGTAGTGGTATTTCAATTGCGCTTGCGCTCCCACCTATGTGTCACACCTTTCATGTGTCTTCACAAAGTCGGACTAGAATCAAGCTCAGTGCAGTACTCGGTACCGAAAGAGCTGATCAACTAGCTAAGAAAGTAGCAAAGAAGAACATGATGAAGATGTACCCTTTATATACCACCAAAAGAAAAGAATAATCAAATCAGTCAGAACGCCACCAAGACCTGTTCAGGACGACTACAAACTTGTGGACAGACCAGATAAAGCCATTATTCTGCGCCCAGAACAATCAATCAATCATGTGCCATGCCGGAAAGCGTGGGCGGTCATAACTCGCCATTTCACTTGATCACTAGAGTCGTGGATCAGCTCAGTGTTCCTGTCTCGTCCATGCCATGTGGCCAAGCCATCCAGGTATTTTCCTCTCGGTCTTCCTCTTGGTCTGTTCCTTTCGATCTTATCAGTTGTCACTAAGTTCTCCAATCCATTTCTTCTCATAACATGTCCAAAAAATTTTGACTGTCTACATCTAATTTCTCTAATCAATTTACGATTGTCATTTGTCTCCTGTAGTACTTGGTCATTGGTTTTTCTGTCTGTCCATGGTATTCTTTGCATTTTCCTCAGAAACCACATTTCTGCAGCTTCCAGCTGTTTTTCAGCTTGACTGCACATTGTCCAAGTTTCACATCCATACAAAAGAACAGGCTCTATGTATCCCCTCAACACTCTTTTCATTGACGTGGATAGGCCTTAGGTTCATCATGGGGGGGCTTAGGTTCATTCATGGGGGGCTGCGTGGTCTCGAGGTATGGTGTCCGCCTCGAGTGCTGGAGGTCCCGGGTTCAAGCCCCGATGATGCCGGGATTTTTTCTCGTGGACCTCTAGTAATAAATTTCCCCTGGTCTCTGGGTAGTGAGATCGGACGCCCGTGTGTATTGTTGCGCACGTAAAAACTCCCTTGGCTGTTGGAAATCGAAAAAGAGTAGCCTAACGGCGCTGACGGGCAAAATTTCGAGCTAAAAATCTTCCCAAAGTATTTTCAGGATCTTCGCCGGTGCTACGGAGTTCGTGCACTGAACTGAGTTTCTCCAGACTCAGGTTTGAGTTAGGAGGAGAACGGAGCACTTATGGGTTGCACCCGTGTGCCGTGATGTTTATCCATCGACTAAACTAAACTAAACTAAACTAAACTAGGTTCATACCAGAATACGATCAGCGTTGCCAGTAGTGTGTTGTGCTCAATATTTAACTTTTTTTCTGGTTTCAATTGACATCTTTTTATTAGTCAGAATATTTTTCATCTTGTTAAAGGCTACTTTCGCCATGGCGATTCTCGTTCTAATCACTTCAAGGCATCTCCCATCAGATGTTATGACTGTTCCGAGATAATTGTACCGATTCACTTGTTGCAGAATAGTCCCATTTACTTGTATATTACATTGTGATATTTCGTTCTTCCTAGTGACACCTGTGTCATAGTGACATAACCTGTGTCTTTTTACAATTTAATTCTAACCCCAGTTGCTCACTGTATACAACGCCTCAGCAGAACAGGACACAATAAATTACGCAAGTATACAACATTCAAGATTAGTGAATCAGCAATGTGCACATGTGGATTGACACCGATGACAGCAGATCACATACTCTAAGACTGTCCAAAATACAACATATCTAGGTAAATCTTCTGGCCTAGAGAAACAACAGTGGAAGATAAACTAAGAAAAACTCAGTGAACTAAAGAAAAAAAGACAGCTAAATTCATATGCAGTTTCAGGCATATTTCTAGCGAACGATAGAGATGGGATGGATCCGAAGAGAATGGTTGCTGTCTCTGGAACGGTCTAGGCTGGCAAAGATTGGTTTCATCTTCGTGCCAGGGCATGCGGGAGTACAAGGAAATGAGCGGGCTGACAAGCTCGCAGGTGAGGCTACGGTGGAGGGCGGACGCGCCATGGACCAGGCTGACATTCTGAATGCTCTACGAGAAGTAAGACGTTTGCGTAAACCAAGTGATGACTGTGAATCTACAACCATGGCCAGACTGCGAGAACAGCAAATTAAAAGAGGGGTGGCCAAACAAGAACACTACGCAGGAAGCCAAAGAAGATTGATAAACCAACACAGAACTGTTGTCGTTAGTGGCTACATGCTGCGGGATTTACTGAGGAGGGGATCCGAGCACTTATGGACTGAATGGTTCGATGTGCAATGAGGATGATCTGTCGACTAACTAACTAACTAGCGAACGAAAGAAGAAGTGACCACAAGCACGGTATCCACCACGCTATCGCGACTCCCAATGTTGTTGTTGTTTTTTTGTTTTTTTTATCATTATTTAAATGGTGGCTGGACATGGTTATTTCCCTAGAAACTTAACAGTGAAGTCAATGGTGTCCCTGCGACATGTCGAATGTTGGTCTGATAATCTGAGCCGAAAATCGTCACAATCTTCCAACATTTCATGTCATAATGGCAGCCAGATTTCATTACGACACATCCATCAACTGTTGGCTAAAACAGGTCAGTTATTTTACTAATCTAGCCACTGTTTAACAACTTTACAACGCCCAAAGCAAAGTTATTTTTCGACAGTAGCAAGAGGAAGTCAACAAATACACGCTAGCGTTTCTCTGCAATGCATCACATTCTTCTCTTCTTTGTGCACTTCACTTTCTAATTGTTGCTGTGTTCTATATGTACAGTAGCCTTTGTACCGCAATTTTGAGAATTCTAAGAACGTTCATATTTGCAAACGGCTCACCCTTGTTTAGTCAACTTTAGCTTCTTAGACAGGGCAAGTTAAGAAGAGTTGAAATACCATAAAAACCTGTCACAAGCGAAGCGATAGGGGCCGCCACAGTTATTGAATCAGGAGACCGTAGGATTTGAACTCCGGCCTCTACTGACATTCGTTTGTCATGTGTTATGTTGTATTTATTTCATTCTCACATACATTTAATTTAAAGCAACGTGGTAGCCAAACGAGAACAATGATGAATGGATAAATGAATAAATTGTATGTGTTTAGGGGACGTCTGATCGTCTCAGTAACAATGAAACCAATTACATTAAATATACACACTTAATGGAATAGTCACAGAAATGTAACCACACAAGTAAAATCGTTTACGATGTAAAGAGAATTTTGAGTTCCTTCTCCGAAAGCTAGTCTGAAGTCTGAATCCAGTTTAGTCTATTCAAGATCATACATTTTGGATGTGTATCCGGGTTGTCCCGCCTTATTGTGTCCATATATCTTACTGCTTATCTCTCTTTGCCTTCTGTGTGTCTATAAATTTTGCTATCTTTTCTTCTCTTTGCTGTCTAGAGTTTCTTGTGTTCTTTGTGGCTGTATTTCTCACTGTCTATCATATTTTTATTTATTTGTAACTTGGCTAAAGTTGATTTGCTTCAAGAACCGACATCACGGCACTCTGGACATTCCCTTAAGTGCTCCGTCCCCATATTCAACCACCAGGGAAGCGTCCCAATATTAACAGATATGGGAAGTTGCTTAAGACGATTAATCCATCCATGGCGCTGAACCAGCTGCAGTCTGAATATGTGTCGGTATGACCTTTACCTGTATCCGTGGCGAAGAGTTTACGGACGCGATTCGTAATCCCGTATACCTGGGTTCGAAACACAGCGTTGCTGTGTGTTTTTTTTCGAAAAAGGTATGGGAACCGATCGTTCAGAAAGCAGTGGCAAACTACTGAATATAAAACATGCCCTGGAATCACGAACACCCAAAATGCTGGAGTTGGCTGCTCCGTCCTATAAAAGACATGCAACTAAATTTTTTGTTATGATCTCTTCTCCCAGTGTTGAGTGTCTGTGTATCTATGGGATGCTTCGTGCTGCTGATTGCTTCTTGTGTCTTGATGTCTGTATATCTTGCTCTGTGTGTATCGCAGCATATACTCAATACCCCCTTGGCATCAAAGTGGGGCCCGTTACTTCGTGTCTATACATCTTGCTGTCTATCGACTCATTGTTGCTTTCCTTCTATATACATTCCTGTCTATCACTTCTCTCTATACCTCTTGCTGTCTATCACTTCTCTCTATACATCTTGCTGTCTATCACTTCTCTCTATACATCTTGCTGTCTATCGCTGCTCTCTATACATCTTGCTGTCTATCACTGCTCTCTATACATCTTGCCGTCTATCGCTGCTCTCTATATATCTTGCTGTCTATCGCTGCTCTCTATACATCTTGCCGTCTATCGCTTCTCTCTATACATCTTGCTGTCTATCGCTTCTCTCTATACATCTTGCTGTCTATCACTTCTCTCTATACATCTTGCTGTCTATCGCTTCTCTCTATACATCTTGTTGTCTATCGCTTCTCTCTATACATCTTGCTGTCTATCACTTCTCTCTATACATCTTGCTGTCTATCACTTCTCTCTATACATCTTGCTGTCTATCGCTTCTCTCTATACATCTTGCTGTCTATCACTTCTCTCTATACATCTTGCTGTCTATCGCTTCTCTCTATACATCTTGCTGTCTATCGCTTCTCTCTATACATCTTGCTGTCTATCACTTCTCTCTATACATC
Source organism: Cepaea hortensis (assembly GCA_963921405.1). Lineage (NCBI taxonomy): Eukaryota > Metazoa > Mollusca > Gastropoda > Stylommatophora > Helicidae > Cepaea > Cepaea hortensis. Next base: position 202,474,736 of record OY992877.1, read on the forward strand.
TTGATTTATATCACTTCTCTCTATACATCTTGCTGTCTATCACTTCTCTCTATACACTTTGCTGTCTATCACTTCTCTCTATACATCTTGCTGTTTATCACTTCTCTCTATACATCTTGCTGTCTATCACTTCTCTCTATACATTTTGCTGTCTGTGGCTTCTCTCTATACATCTTGCTGTCTATCGCTTCTCTCTATACATCTTGCTGTCTATCGCTTCTCTCTATACATCTTGCTGTCTGTCGCTTCTCTCTATACATCTTGCTGACTTTCGCCTCGTTGTTGCTGTCCGTTTGTATACACTGCTGTCTATCGCTTCTGGTATTCTGTATGACTCTCAAACTTGCTGTCTTTCCTTTCTTGCTTGCATTATGTGAGTACGTCTTGCTGTCTGTTGCCTCCTATTTTCCTTGAAGTAATACTATTGCTGTACATCGTTTCCCCGTGTATTTGAGTGTGTGTGTTGTGTGTGTGTGTGATTGTGTGTGTGTGTGATTGTGTGTGTGTGTGTGTGTGTATGTGTGTGTGTGTGTGTGTGTGTGTGTTTTGATGCTTGAAGATCTTCAAATTGATGGAAATTACCTTAGACTTGTAAAGAATATATATATTGGAAACAACAAGCTGCCACGAGAACAGAGGTGTGAGAAAGGGATGTCTAATAACTCTAGATATTTTTCCCTGTACAGTGAAAATATTTTCAGAAATATAGAAGATATGGAAGGAATCAATATTGGGGGACGATACACCAATAACATTAGATATGCAAATGGTACAGTCTTAACTGCAGATATTGAACAGGACCTGCAACATTTAGTAGACGCGGTTGTTGCACACAGTGGACAACTAGGGTTTGAACTGAATAGTGAGAAGACACAGATTATGGTCGTCACTGGGAAGAAGGAAATACCACAATGTGATATACGAGTAAATGGGCATATTCTTAAGCAAGTTAATCGGTACCGTTATCTCGGAACATTCATAACATCTGAAGGGAGATGCCTTGAAGAGATTAGAACAAGAAGTACCATGGCGAAGGTAGCCTTTTGCAAGATGAAAAACATTCTGACCAATAAAAAGATGTCAGTTGAAACGAGAAAAAGAGTGTTGAAGTGCTACATAGAACCTGTACTTTTTTATGGATGTGAAGCGTGGACAATGAGCAGTCAAGCTGAAAGACATCTGATGCTGTAGAATTGTGGTTTCTTAGGAAAATGCAAAGAATACCATGGACAGACAGAAAAACCAATGAACAAGTCCATCAAGAAATAAATGAAGATCGTAAACTGATTAGAGACATTAGACGTAGACGGTCAAATATTTTTGAGCATATTATGAGAAGAAATGAATTGGAGAACTTAGTGACAACTGGCAAGATCGAACTGAAGAGACCAAGAGGAAGACCGAGAAGTAAATATCTGGATGGCTTGGCCACCTGGCATGGTCGAGACAGGAACATGGAGCTGATCCACGACTCTGGTGATGGAGTGAGATGGCAAAACATGACCGCCCACGCTTATCGGCATGGCGCATGATGGATGGATGCATTTTAATGTCCTTCGCTGCTTGCATTAATGGTGTCTATATATCTCGCTGTCTATCGCCTCTGCGTGTCTTTGTATCTATATATTTTTGCTTTTTATTGTTCTTGTCATCGTGTCTATGTATCTTGTTGTTTATCGCTTTTTGTTTTATGTTTATAATGCTTTCTGTCTATCATTTCTTGTGGCCTTTATGTGTATACACCAAGCTGTGTATAGTTTCTTGATTTTGTTTGTGTCGATGCTCTTGCTTTCTATCACTTTTTGTTGTCTTTGTGTCTATATAGTTTGCTGTCTATTACTTGTTTTTCTTTGTGCATATGCAACTTGCTCTCTATTACTTTTTTCCCCATTATGCCTCTATATCGTGATGTCTATTATTTCTAATATAATCAGTGCATTACAGGACTTGATTGACGGATACCAACAGGGCTTAGATGCTAGCACAATTATACGAACTGGGAGGGGATGGTGTGGAGGTTAAAGCCTGGTCAACCACGTCAATGCCGCCTACAAGGCCAGGACAGGAGATACCATAACCAGCTCTTTATGGGAACAGTCAGCAGAAATACTTTGGGAGGACTGAGCACCCACAGAATGTACCGAAGTGTTGTGACGTCGTTTGATATACAATAACATAACATTAAATACGCTTGGAATCTCGTAACCTGATTTGAACGAAAGATCAGATTAGCAAAGGATTGCTTCTCGTTGCGGAAAGTGATTCTTAAACCTAATCAATCAATCAGTGAATCAGTCAATCGGTCAATCGAATGTAACTTCCTAATCAACTTTTGTCGCCAGATTACAACCCAATTTCCATTTTATATAAACGGTGTTTCCATAGCCGATGTTGTCAGTTGATGAAAATAAATGGCCATCTAATACATATAACAGGAAACAAATATAATCGATAGATAGAGCATGTCTGCAGGGGGGAGGTCCTGCATTTGCTCACGTTCTGAGCAGTCAATAACCGTGTCTCCAATATGGATTCCGTAGATATCAAGGAATGGGTGGTAATTTGTTTTCTTCTTCTTCTTCTTCTTCTTCTTCTTCTTCTTCTTCTTCTTCTTCTTCTTCTTCTTCTTCCTCTTCTTCTTCTTCTTCTTCTTCTTCTTTTTTCTTCTTCTTCTTCTTCTTCTTCTTCTTCTTCTTCTTCTTCTTCTTCTTCTTCTTCTTCTTCTTCTTCTTCTTCTTCTTCTTCCTCCTCCTCCTCCTCCACCCCCTCCTCCTCCTTCTTCTCCTCCTATTTTCCCATGCATCACCCAATGGGCCAAAGTCCTACAACCAACACATGCTAAGCCCTCCTTAAATCTATTCGTAACTGGTTCGTGTTTTCACTTAAAGTACTCATCATCATATACCCATAGCTCGACGCGTGTAACAGGGTCTTGTATTTGTTTGTACATACTTCAAGTGGCGCAGTGAAAGCTAAACATCAGGAGTGCTGATGGAAGAATGGAAGCATGTATGACTGGTTAGTTGAGTGGGTTAATAGATGGGTGTACTGGTGGAATGATTGATATATATATATATATATATATATATATATATATATATATATATATATATATATATAGGGGTAGGGATACCCCTACCCCGCGGGTAGCGGGGTAGGGGTATCCCCTATCAAAGGAGAAGTAAGGCGCCTCCTTCCCTCCGCTAGCCTACGGGACACCCTTGGGCAAGGTGGAGTACCCGTTTAGCCCCCCGATCAGGGTTACGTGAAGCCATGGGTGCAGGTGGTGGATGAAGATGAAGAGCAGCCGACAGATAGTTGTAGGTTATGGTCTACACCTTCACGACGGTAGGCAGAGGATCTCCTTTTTTGAGGAGACAATGGCTACGGTCACTGACCAGTATGGTCACTGCTGGGAAGGAAAGCAATGGCAAACTACCTTCTTTACACATGCCAAGAAAATCATGTTGTGTTCACTTATCGATAATCAGAGAAACGGCGTAAATGGGTGCTCCATAGGAGCAGCCTCGCCCGGTAGGGATAGTCATGCGCACCAGGTGACTCCAGACCGTCAACAGGCTACTAGGTGCAAAAGATTAATATCATTGAAAGTAGGAACTTGGAATGTTAGAACAATGAATGCAGATGGAAAGTTGGAGGACATCAAAAAAGAAATGGAGAGAGAGAAGATTAACATATTAGGAATATCGGAAACGAGATGGAGAGGAGCAGGGATAAGGACAGGAGAGGATTGTAAGATTATTTACTCGGGGGGAGAAGAACAGCAAAGAGGTGTAGCCATTATATTAGATAAACAAACATCAAATTCTGTCAAAGGATATTGGGCTGTGTCAGACAGAGTTCTATTAGTAAAATTAAACGGAAGACCTTTTAAAATAAATGTAATTCAAGTATATGCCCCAACAAGTGAAAGCAGTGAAGAAAGTATAGAGGAATTTTATAATGACATGGAGTCTGCTTTGAAGAACTGTCAAAAATCAGAAATAAATATCATAATGGGTGATTTCAACGCAAAAATAGGAAAGCAAAGCGATGGATACAGTGTAGGCAACCATGGTTTGGGAGAGAGAAATGAAAGAGGTTACAGACTTGTAGAATGGGCAAAAGAACAAGAATTGGTTGTAGGAAACACCTGGTTTAAACAACATCCTAGAAGATTATGGACATGGAGGAGTCCAGACAGCAGGATTAAAAACCAGATAGATTACATCCTGATAAGCAAAAGGTTTCGAAATGCATTAACAGTTGTAAAAACAGTTCCAAATGCAGACTGCTACAGTGATCACAGATTAATTACTGGCACATTGAGGGTAAAGTTAAAGAAAGTCAAGTATACAGCAGGAAACCCTAAATATGACTTGTGCAAATTGAAAACTGACAAAGAAATACAAGATAATTTTAACATAGAAGTAAAGAACAAATTTGATTTATTGTCTGATCTAGAGATCCTATTTCAAGATGTAGATGATCAATGGGAAATGCTGAAGAATTCAATCAGTTGTGCAGCAGAAAAAACTATTCCAAAAGTAAAGAAAGTTGGCCGTAAGACATGGATGACTGAAGAAATTTTACAACTAATGGAAACAAGAAGACAGAACAAAAATAATCCTGCCAAATATGAAGAAATTCACAGAAAAGTCAGAACCTTATGTAAGGAGGCTAAAGAAACATGGCTTGAGAAAAATTGCAGAGAAATTGAAAAACAACACAACAGTAAAAATGCGAAACTAATGCACAAAAGAATTCAGGAGATTACTAATCAAAGAACACGTACATCAGCAGGCTGCCTAAAGACAAAAGATGGAAGAGTCATAATAGAAAAAGATCAGATTTTACATGTATGGTCAGATTACGTGAAAAACCTTTATGACGATAGCAGAGACGAACAATATATTGTTCAAAATAACAATGAAGGGCCAGCAATTTTGAAGATGGAGGTTCAGAATGCTCTTAATCATATGAAATCTGGCAAAACCCCCGGTCCAGACAGCGTCACAACAGAAATGATTAATGCTTTAGAAGAATATGGAATAGATAAAGTTACCAGTCTGCTTAATACAATATATGATACTGGAAACATACCTCATGAGTTATGTAATTCTGTATTTATTGCAATCCCAAAGAAATCAGGAGCCTTGGAATGTGATCAACATCGAACAATTAGTATAATGAGTCACATCACGAAGATTTTGCTAAGAATTATCATGCAAAGAGTTAGGAGGAAAATACAACCTGAAATAGGAGAAGAACAATGTGGGTTTGTAGTAGGCAAGGGTACAGTAAATGCTGTGTATATACTGAGAACCGTAATCGAACGTTCTATAGAAGTAAACAAAGATCTACACCTTTGCTTCATTGACTACACAAAGGCTTTTGATAAAGTGAGACATGTCAACATGATAAGGATGCTTGAAGATCTACAAATTGATGGGAAAGACCTTAGACTTGTAAAAAACATATATTGGAAAAACAAGCTGCCATAAGAGTTGATAATGAAGTAAGCCAATATCAGCCTATTAAGAGAGGTGTGAGACAGGGATGTGTAATGTCTCCAGATCTGTTTTCCCTGTACAGTGAAAATATTTTCAGAAATATTGAAAATATGGAAGGAATCAACATTGGGGGACGATGCATCAATAACATTAGATATGCAGATGATACAGTCTTGATTGCAGATAATGAACAGGACCTGCAAAATTTAGTAGATGCGGTTGTTACACACAGTGAACAACAAGGGTTAGAATTAAATTGTAAAAAGACACAGATTATGGTCGTCACTAGGAAGGACGAAATACCACAATGTAATATACAAGTAAATGGGAATATTCTTCAACAAGTGAATAGGTACAATTACCTCGGAACAGTAATAACATCTGATGGGAGATGCCTTGAAGAGATTAGAACAAGAATCGCCATGGCAAAAGTAGCCTTTAGCAAGATGAAAAACATACTGACCAATCAAAAGATGTCAATTGAAACGAGAAAAAGAGTGTTGAGATGCTACATAGAACCTGTACTTTTATATGGATGTGAAGCTTGGACAATGAGCAGCCAGGCTGAGAAACATCTGATGGCTATAGAAATGTGGTTTCTGAGGAAAATGCAAAGAATACCATGGACAGCCAGAAAGACCAATGAACAAGTCCTTCAAGAAACAAATGAAGATCGTAAACTGATCAGAGACATTAGACGTAGACAGTCACAATTTTTTGGGCATGTTATGAGAAGAAATGATTTGGAGAACTTGGTGACAACTGGTAAGATCGAGGGGAACAGACCAAGGGGAAGACCTAGAAACAAGTATCTGGATGGCTTGGCCTTGTGGCATGGTCGAGACAAAAACACGGAACTGATCCACGACTCTGTTGATCGAGTGAATTGGCAGAACATGACCGCCCACGCTTACCGGCATGGCACATGATGGATGGATATATATATATATATATATATATATATATATATATATATATATATATATATATATATATATATATATATATATATACTGGTAAATTGATGGGAAAGGTGTGTTGGTGGATTCATAGATAGATATGCTTGTGGGTTTACATACTGATGGATGGATGGATTAGTGGATGACTGTATGGATACATGTGATGCACGAATGCATGATAGGAGTAATGATCAGATGGATGGAATATTAGATAGATTAATGGTCAATGTGTGAGTGATACGATTTGTGGATATATAGATTGATCGATTGGGCGGATGCGGGGATGAGCGTAGGGGTGAATTTAAAATGTCGTTTTTTTAACAGGACGTTGCAATAAGTTCCAACATGTATTGACTGTTTGTGATTTTACTAGACAATTTGTACGTTCAACAGTTTGTCATTGCTTTCTGCACGGTTGGCGCTCATACCGTCGAAGTCAACGCAAAGTGATTTAGAACCCTCGACCTGGTATGTCGGGGAATTGTGAAACTGCGGTCACTAACCTCTAAACCACATATGCTGACTAGGGATAGAGGGATGTATGGGTGGATAGATTGGATTGGATGGATGTGGAGGTGCGTGGGTGGGTGGATGGATAGATGGGTGGATGGATGAGTGGATGGATTGACGAGTCGGTGGGTGTATGGATGAATGGATGGGTGAATGTGTGGTGGGATGGATGGATGGATGGATGGATGAGGGAGGGAGGGATTGAATGAGTGAGTGGGTGGGTGGGTGAGTGAGTGAGTGAGTGAGTGAGCGAGCGAGCGAGTGAGTGAGTGAGTGAGTGAGTGAGTGAGTGAGTGAGTGAGTGAGTGAGTGAGTGAGTGAGTGAGTGAGTGAGTGAGTGAAATGGTAAACCATCTCACATCTGATGATTTAGAAAAGGGATTATCCCAGCCAAAATGTTGTTACCACACTTGTGTATTCTATAAAAAGATAATGTATGTATATAAAACAGCACCCGAAACTCTCACGTCATTACATCTTGAGAAGGCAGCGGTGATAACCATCTTCAGACACACCGTAGCTTGGAGTGATCTCCCTGTCTCAGAAAATCAAGAACAGAATCAAACAAATGGATCTGTGCTGGAGAGGCAGAAGGTTGCCACTGGCGATACCGTACGCATTCGATAATATCGCGGGATTTCAGTTGTGAGCTTTGGCCCAGTGTGTGCTGGCCTTAATTGACCTGTAGATCTTCAACAAAGAGGATGAGATGAAAGGGTTTAGTTCTGCCCCCTGTCAGGTATAGAAAAGCATGAAAATATATGCAGATGTATATTGGTAGAAGTAAATATTTGTGCAGAAGATCATTTTCTTGGGGGATTGTGGTTTTGAGACCATTTGTATTTGTATGTGTCCTTACTGACCGCATGCAACGTGGATGTCTAGTCTTAGTTAGTTGCATATCCTTTACAGGACGTAGCAGTCAATCCTAGCATGTTTCGGTTGTTCGTGATTTCTGGGCAAGTTTACGTTGAGTAGTTTGCCATTGCTTTCTGAACGACCGGCACCCATACCATTTCATGAAAAGCCAACACAAGGCGGTCTGCTGTCATATCGTCCGCAGCTGTGTTTCGAACGCGGTATGTTGAATTACGAATTGCGTCCGTAATCAATGTGTACTCTTATGTCGTCTTTAAATTGCCTCCTGTCTTTCAGACCTCTACAAAATGCATTGTCTCTTGAAGAACTTCTGTAACGTGCATCCTGTCTTTAGACATTTTATAAAGTGCATCTAGCGTTGTAGAACTGTTATGAACTGTCTCATGTCTTGCAATCCCTCAGTAAAGTGTCTCATGTCGTGCAGACCTTTGTGAAGTGTCTATTGTCTTGCAGATGTATAATAAATTACTTCCTGTCTTGCAGACCGTCTGTAACCTGTCTCATGTCTTGCAGACCGTCTTTGAAGTTCATGTTTTCTCTGAGACCGTCGTTAAATGTCACATGTCTTGCAGATCTTCTGTAAACTATCTTATGTATTGCAAACCATCTGCAAACTAGCTCATGTCTTGCAGACTATCTGTAAATTGTCTCCTGTCTTGCAGATCATCAGTAAGGTTCATAAATCTTGCATACACCGTCTGTAAAGTACCTCAAGTCTTTCAGATGGTATGTAATGTACCCCATATCTTGCAAATTCTATGTGAGTATGATAGTATGGTATACCTTGCAACAACAATACATGAAAGAGGAATGGAATTAACTAACAACCTTTATTTTGAGAGGATTTAATGACTGAACACGTAGTCCCATATTACATTCTGCCCTTTCTACCAAATACCTAGCACACATTAATTATATATTTACTATCCTGAATGTTAAATTCATTTGGCAGCAAATATGACAGTTGGATTACATTTGATACATTGCAACAGGAACACTCACACTTGTTAAAAAATGAAAGAGATTAGGCACAAGAGGAAGGAGAAGATATAGAGATGAAAGAACAAGAAGCTGATTAACCTCTTGTCTGGTTGTTTTCACAGATGTCAAAACACGCAGAAGACAGATCTGGAATACGTCAGAAGATGAGACCTCCCCATTGCCTCCCCCAGCTTTCCGGGAAACTCCCGATCGTGTGACCGTCAAGCAGGGACAGATGGCAAAACTCGAGTGCTCCGTCGAGAACTTGGGCACCAAGAAGGTGAGTGCCTCGATGACATAGTTACTCGGTTGACGGGTTTATTACCGTTAGGCTTGTTGTTGTTGTTGTTGTTGTTGTTGTTGTTGTTGTTGTTGTTGTTGTTGTTGTTGTTGTTGTTGTTGTTGCCTAGCATCATCGATTCGAGTTGTTCACTCTCATACGTGACTTAATATGGACTTACTATGACTTTGTTTAACTGCGGTAGACAAGCAACACAAACGACATAACTATCAAATAACACACATCCTAAAACATCCAGATATCAGCTTGTAAATGCAAAAGAAGCTCACTGGCACTTTATTCGTCTCAACGACGTGTACCAATGCCAGACATAAATAGTTCTAGAAACACACAGACGTAAAATCGCATTATGGGAGATGAGATGCATAAGAACTGCAGCTAGCAAAATAAGAAGAGATAGCGAGACAAACAGCGATATATATATATATATATATATATATATATATATATATATATATATATATATATATATATATATATATATATATATATATATATATATATGCAACGTTATACCAGTCGTCCCGGTGTTTATCCCTTGTCCGTGAAGGCTATAGATCACATCCACTCCTGCAGGGTCAACAATCTGTCAACTATTCTCTTTTCTTATGTGACAAAAATGTATAGTTACATGCGGGTACCGAGGCTTAGGGTTAGTGAACGCATTTTACAGTTCTCCGACACACTGAGTCGAGGGTTTGAAATCAACTGCAGAAGATTTGAAAGCAGACTCCCTTGTGTTGAATGTAATGGTTTGGGCGTCGATCATTCAGAAAGCAATGGCAAACTGCTGAACGTAGACCTATGCCTTGTAAGCAACAAAAACAATTAGTTGCATATCCTTTAGAAGAGGTCGCAGTCAACCCCGGTATTTTTGGCTGTTTATGATTTCTTGGCAAGTTTACTTCCAGTAGCTTGCCATTCCTTTCTGAAAGTAAGTAACAAGCAGCCAAATAATGATCGGGTTGATTGCGACCTCCTGCAAAAGACATGCGGCGAAGCTTCAACAGTTCTCATGGTCTGCGTAACCACTAAACCGCTAAACCACTTAACAACCCACTCAGGCTTAGAATATGTGAAGGCGTAACCAGAGCAAAAATTGTCATGGGAAAGTAGCATTTTGAGAAGACGTAACAAGACAAGAATTGCTATGGGAAAGGTAGCATTTTGAGAAGACGTAACAAGAGCAATAATTGTCACGGGAAAGGTAGCATTTTGAGAAGACGTAACAAGGGCAAGAATAGTAACGGGAAAGGTAGCATTTTGAGAAGATGTAACAAGGGCAAGAATTGCTATGGGAAAGGTAGCATTTTGAGAAGACGTAACAAGAGCAAGCATTGCCATGGGAGAGGTAGCATTTTGAGAAGACGTAACAAGAAAAGAATTGCTATGGGAAAGGTAGCATTTTGAGAAGACATAACAAGAGCAAGCATTGCCATGGGAAAGGTAGCATTTTGAGAAGACGTAACAAGGGCAAGAATAGTAACGGGAAAGGTAGCATTTTGAGAAGACGTAACAAGAAAAGAATTGCTATGGGAAAGGTAGCATTTTGAGAAGACGTAACAAGACAAGAATTGCTATGGGAAAGGCAGCATTTAGAGAAGACGTAACAAGGGCAAGAATTGCCACGGGAAAGGTAGCATTTTGAGAAGACGTAACAAGGGCAAGAATTGCTATGGGATAGGTAGTATTTTGAGAAGACGTAACAAGACAAGAATTGGTATGGGAAAGGTAGCATTTTGAGAAGACGTAACAAGGGCAAGAATTGCTATGGGAAAGGTAACATTTTGAGAAGACGTAACAAGGGTACGAATTGCTATGGGATAGGTAGTATTTTGAGAAGACGTAACAAGACAAGAATTGGTATGGGAAAGGTAGCGTTTAGAGAAGACGTAACAAGGGCAAGAATTGCCACGGGAAAGGTAGCATTTTGAGAAGACGTAACAAGGGCAAGAATTGCTATGGGATAGGTAGTATTTTGAGAAGACGTAACAAGACAAGAATTGGTATGGGAAAGGTAGCATTTTGAGAAGACGTAACAAGGGCAAGAATTGCTATGGGAAAGGTAACATTTTGAGAAGACGTAACAAGATCATGAATAGCCATGGAAAAGTAGCATTATGAGACTACGTAACTAGAGCAAGAATTGCTATTGGAAAGGTAGCATTTTGAGATGACGTAACGAGAGCAAGAATTGCTATGTGATAGGTAGAATTTTGAGATGACATAACAAGGGCAAGAATTGCTATGGGAAAGGTAGCATTTTGAGATGACGTAACGAGAGCAAGAATTGCTATGGGAAAGGTAGCATTTTGAGAAGACGTAACAAGACAAGAATTGCTAAGGGATAGGTAGCGTTTTGAGAAGACGTAACAAGAGCACGAATTGCCATGGGAAATGTAACATTATGCGACGGAGATTTAAACAACAATAGACCTGGACTCCCGTGTCGTCCCATGCTAAAATGGGCATCATCAAATGTTTCGAGAAGTTAGGTCGGCCTGCCTGATATTGACCATGTCACTGATCGAATGTCGATCATTCTATAACGTTAAGTGGATAACGCCATAAATCCAATATGGCTAAACGGGTGTAAACGGGTCTGTTATTTTACCACACCCATAATGCGCTTCCAGATATCCTACCACAGACCCATAACAGGAAACTCCTTGAGGGCAAATTATGGATGAACCCTTGTTGTCATGACCCCTGATAGCTGGTTGTTTTCCACCTTGCAAGAGGCCACTTTTGTAGGCCTGTGAGCAAAGGGGAATTGATGGCCGATCGTTTCCTCACTTAGTCAAAGTGACGAGCACATAACATTACCAGCTCAGTTCGCTATCAACTTCGCTAGCTTTCCCGCCCGAGAACAGGAGTGTTGAAGTTATATATAGAACCCAGACTGTTGAATGCATGTGAAACATGAACAAATAGTAGATAAGCTGCAACAGCGGAAATGTGATTTATGAGACAATTGGAAACTGATTTAGTATGATTTTCTTTCTGTGGATATTTAGACCTGTGATCAGGTAGCATTTTGATGGACAATAGGATCATTTTGTCAATTTAGTAGAGCGTATCTTTTTCCTTATTTTGTGGGGGGGGGGGGGGGGTTATAAGAAGAGATAAACTAGAGAACTTAGTGACAACGACAACTGGCAATATTTAGGGGAAAAGTACAAAGCGAAGGCAGAGAAGTAAATATCTGGATGGCTTGGCCACATGGCATGGTGGAGACAAGAACATAGAGTTGATCCTGGAACAACTGATCGTGTGAGATGGCGAAACATGATAGCTGACGCATATCGGCATGGCTCATGATGACGGTGATATTACATAAACATCATGTTCATGTGATTTGAGTGTGCGGTGAAGAGTGCCGGAATTCTGGCTGATCACTTCATTTCTAGAGGCCACCAACTCTGAGATCCCTTGCTAGTTTAGGTCAATGGTTTCCATTTATCCTCCATGTACGACGTCGACGTATGGAAGACGTTTTGTCATGAGGTTCCTAAACTTAGCACTCAGCTCGCTGAAGGACGAGATGTGCTTCAGGGTCTGCCTGTATACACATCTTAACGGCTTTAGCTTCCCCCTGCCTATAACTGGCGCCATCACACCACTTACATTGATTAGAAAAATTAGACATACTCAAGATTATCGGGCACATTTTGAGGAGAAATAATATCCAAACCTTAATGACAACAAGAAAATTTGATGGATAAAGAGCAAAGAAAGTAAAGAGATAAATACTTGGGTGGCTTAACCAAATGTTATAATAGAGACAAAAACACAGATCTGATCTTAGATTATCGTGATTGTGTGAGATGGCAAACCGTGATACATAATAGTCATGAATTGATAGAAAACTGTTTTTCTAATTCATCGCTTATTCCCCAATGATAGAATCTTATAAGCCAAGAGAATTTTAGTTATGCACAGTCACCACACAGTCGCTGGTTAAACGTTAATAGTTGACAGTTGTAAAAATATCTGGGGAAATGGGCTGTGAACAGGCATCTCTTTAACCTCGTTGGTAAATCTGACTTGAGTTGATAGAAAGCTGTTTGACAACGAATGCCATGTTAATGGACATTTTCCCCCCAAGCTGTTGGATAAAAGGTTAAAGGTTATGTTTGTTCCCGTTCCAACGGCCCTCTTGGTAATGGTCGCAATGGCGTGTTATTCCCTTCAACACCTGATTGTTGTATTCTGAGAAAACATGGACTGGATTCTAAAATGATAGTTGGCTGACATCAAAGCGTGCACTTATCATTCGCACGATCGAAATCCACATAATGGTGGTATAGATGTAGATGTTAATGATAGCGTCCAGGTGTGAAACAGATTGGAATTGTCTGTTTCCTATTATATATATATATATATATATATATATATATATATATATATATATATATAGTATGTCTGTCTGTCTGTCTGTCTGTCTGTCCGCGTGCATCTGTGTGTGTGTATGTGTGTGTGTGTGTGTGGGTAGGAAGGTAAGTAGGTAGGTAGGTAGTTGGCAGGTAGGTAGGTAGGCATGTACGTGTGTACGTACGTACGTACGTGTGCGTGCGTGCGTGCGTAATTTGTGTGTTTGTGTGTGCGCGTTATGTGTGTGTTTTTTTATTCCTATATATACGAGAGGGCTTCAAATGAACACCTTAACTGTGTTGTTGTTCTTGTTGTTGTTGTTGTTGTTGTTTGTTTGTTTGTTTGTTTGTTTGTTTGTTTTTGTTTTGATTTGCTTTGTTTTTTGTGAATATATTCTGATAAAGTAAAGAACAAATGTATCATGTTTCGAACTAGTCACTACTGTGTTCAATGCAAGTCCTCCAGCGCCGTTAAAGTGTTTGGATTCCTGTAGAAAAACAACAATCTTCTCGGTCACCTGCTGTAACTCTTCAAAGGACCTAAGACGTTCCTCCCAATGACTCTTTGAGTTATCCAAACATGTGGAAATCACTTGGGGCTAAGCCTGGAGAATACGGAGGATGTGGTATACACTGTAAGTGGACGTTTTAAATGGTTCTAGCCGTTGCATGGGCAGTATGGGGTTGACCATTGTCATGTTGCAAAAGGAAACCTTTACTCAGAAGTCCACGTCGTCTGGATTTGATTGCGGGTCGAAGATGATTCCCGAGAAGATGTATATTCGTAACATGCTCTTAGCATGTAGTGCTCTAAACTAACGCCTCGTTAATCCCAAAAGAGAGTCAGCATAACCTTCCCTGCAGATGGCTGCGTGCGAATCTTCTTTGGTTTCTGAGTGTGGGGATGGCGCCATTCCATGCTCGATCTCTTCGTTTCCAGCTCGTGGTAGTGAACCCAGATTTCAACTCCAGTAACAATTCTTGATAGGAAACATCACCTTCTGCTTCAAAGCACTGCACAAGTTCTTGACAAGCATCAGTGCATCCATTTAAATCCAACTGACCAGCTTGTGGAACGAAACAATTGCCCGGCCATCAGAAGAGAAAGTGTAATCAGGTCACACCTGAGTTAAGAAGGTAGAAGCTAACACGAAATATTGCTTTTTAAAATCTCGTTTGCAAAGTCAATCAATCATAATTTTGTTCGTCATCCATCATGAAAAAGACATTGATCATTCGTTTCCTTTAACGACGAAGCCGTGATTTCTGTAGTTGTCACCCAAGAGGCATTCAGATCCGACTTTATGAGAAAGAATTCGGCTACATCAGGATATAATAATATAAAATAAATTAACAGGTTTATTTTGCCCGCTCGCTTCCTCGCTCGCCCTTAAACTTGCCGTATGATGATGCCAAGGTAGGGGGTTCAACCCCTACATGGGTCATTTGGACCAAAATGTTGACTTCTCGTCCTTGATTTGGGGGACCTAAGAAGCCGGAGTTGGTTCGTCTGATGGCGAGGGACACTGGTAATAGGGAAAGCTAATCTTAACGCAAACATCAGTCCAGTACACTAGAACAGTAGCAAATGGATGTACTACGCTTGAGTTCAAAGCACGCTAATGCAAAAAAAATTTGATGAAAGATCCTGGAGTCCAAATAAAAATAACAATATGAATAGGAGATTCGACGAATGGGAAAACAGACACAGATACAGGCGAGCGTTTCTATCGAAGTCTTCATCAATGAACAAGAACAATAACAATATGAATAGGAGATTCGACGAATGTGATAACAGACACAGATACAGGCAAGCGTTTCTATCGAAGTCTTCATCAATGAACAAGAACAATAACAATATGAATAGGAGATTCGACGAATGTGATAACAGACACAGATACAGGCAAGCGTTTCTATCGAAGTCTTCATCAATGAACAAGAACAATAACAATATGAATAGGAGATTCGACGAATGGGAAAACAGACACAGATACAGGCAAGCGTTTCAATCGAAGTCTTCATCAATGAACAAGAAAAATAACAATATGAATAGGAGATTCGACGAATGTGATAACAGACACAGATACAGGCGAGCGTTTCAATCGAAGTCTTCATCAATGAACAAGAACAATAACAATATGAATAGGAGATTCGACGAATGGGATAACAGACACAGATACAGGCGAGCGTTTCAATCGAAGTCTTCATCAATGAACAAGAACAATAACAATATGAATAGGAGATTCGACGAATGTGAAAACAGACACAGATACAGGCGAGCGTTTCAATCGAAGTCTTCATCAATGAACAAGAACAATAACAATATGAATAGGAGATTCGACGAATGTGATAACAGACACAGATACAGGCGAGCGTTTCAATCGAAGTCTTCATCAATGAACAAGAACAATAACAATATGAATAGGAGATTCGACGAATGTGATAACAGACACAGATACAGGCGAGCGTTTCAATCGAAGTCTTCATCAATGAACAAGAACAATAACAATATGAATAGGAGATTCGACGAATGGGAAAACAGACACAGATACAGGCGAGCGTTTCAATCGAAGTCTTCATCAATGAACAAGAACAATAACAATATGAATAGGAGATTCGACGAATGTGATAACAGACACAGATACAGGCGAGCGTTTCAATCGAAGTCTTCATCAATGAACAAGAACAATAACAATATGAATAGGAGATTCGACGAATGTGATAACAGACACAGATACAGGCGAGCGTTTCAATCGAAGTCTTCATCAATGAACAAGAAAAATAACAATATGAATAGGAGATTCGACGAATGTGATAACAGACACAGATACAGGCGAGCGTTTCAATCGAAGTCTTCATCAATGAACAAGAACAATAACAATATGAATAGGAGATTCGACGAATGGGAAAACAGACACAGATACAGGCAAGCGTTTCAATCGAAGTCTTCATCAATGAACAAGAACAATAACAATATGAATAGGAGATTCGACGAATGTGATAACAGACACAGATACAGGCGAGCGTTTCAATCGAAGTCTTCATCAATGAACAAGAACAATAACAATATGAATAGGAGATTCGACGAATGTGATAACAGACACAGATACAGGCGAGCGTTTCAATCGAAGTCTTCATCAATGAACAAGAACAATAACAATATGAATAGGAGATTCGACGAATGGGAAAACAGACACAGATACAGGCGAACGTTTCTATCGAAGTCTTCATCAATGAACAAGAACAATAACAATATGAATAGGAGATTCGACGAATGTGATAACAGACACAGATACAGGCGAGCGTTTCAATCGAAGTCTTCATCAATGAACAAGAACAATAACAATATGAATAGGAGATTCGACGAATGGGATAACAGACACAGATACAGGCGAGCGTTTCAATCGAAGTCTTCATCAATGAACAAGAACAATAACAATATGAATAGGAGATTCGACGAATGTGAAAACAGACACAGATACAGGCGAGCGTTTCAATCGAAGTCTTCATCAATGAACAAGAACAATAACAATATGAATAGGAGATTCGACGAATGTGATAACAGACACAGATACAGGCGAGCGTTTCAATCGAAGTCTTCATCAATGAACAAGAACAATAACAATATGAATAGGAGATTCGACGAATGTGATAACAGACACAGATACAGGCGAGCGTTTCAATCGAAGTCTTCATCAATGAACAAGAACAATAACAATATGAATAGGAGATTCGACGAATGGGAAAACAGACACAGATACAGGCGAGCGTTTCAATCGAAGTCTTCATCAATGAACAAGAACAATAACAATATGAATAGGAGATTCGACGAATGTGATAACAGACACAGATACAGGCGAGCGTTTCAATCGAAGTCTTCATCAATGAACAAGAACAATAACAATATGAATAGGAGATTCGACGAATGTGATAACAGACACAGATACAGGCGAGCGTTTCAATCGAAGTCTTCATCAATGAACAAGAAAAATAACAATATGAATAGGAGATTCGACGAATGTGATAACAGACACAGATACAGGCGAGCGTTTCAATCGAAGTCTTCATCAATGAACAAGAACAATAACAATATGAATAGGAGATTCGACGAATGGGAAAACAGACACAGATACAGGCAAGCTTTTCAATCGAAGTCTTCATCAATGAACAAGAACAATAACAATATGAATAGGAGATTCGACGAATGTGATAACAGACACAGATACAGGCGAGCGTTTCAATCGAAGTCTTCATCAATGAACAAGAACAATAACAATATGAATAGGAGATTCGACGAATGTGATAACAGACACAGATACAGGCGAGCGTTTCAATCGAAGTCTTCATCAATGAACAAGAACAATAACAATATGAATAGGAGATTCGACGAATGGGAAAACAGACACAGATACAGGCGAGCGTTTCTATCGAAGTCTTCATCAATGAACAAGAACAATAACAATATGAATAGGAGATTCGACGAATGTGATAACAGACACAGATACAGGCGAGCGTTTCAATCGAAGTCTTCATCAATGAACAAGAACAATAACAATATGAATAGGAGATTCGACGAATGTGATAACAGACACAGATACAGGCAAGCGTTTCAATCGAAGTCTTCATCAATGAAAAAGAACAATAACAATATGAATAGGAGATTCGACGAATGTGATAACAGACACAGATACAGGCGAGCGTTTCAATCGAAGTCTTCATCAATGAACAAGAACAATAACAATATGAATAGGAGATTCGACGAATGTGATAACAGACACAGATACAGGCGAGCGTTTCAATCGAAGTCTTCATCAATGAACAAGAACAATAACAATATGAATAGGAGATTCGACGAATGTGATAACAGACACAGATACAGGCGAGCGTTTCAATCGAAGTCTTCATCAATGAACAAGAACAATAACAATATGAATAGGAGATTCGACGAATGTGATAACAGACACAGATACAGGCAAGCGTTTCAATCGAAGTCTTCATCAATGAACAAGAAAAATAACAATATGAATAGGAGATTCGACGAATGTGATAACAGACACAGATACAGGCAAGCGTTTCAATCGAAGTCTTCATCAATGAACAAGAACAATAACAATATGAATAGGAGATTCGACGAATGTGATAACAGACACAGATACAGGCAAGCGTTTCAATCGAAGTCTTCATCAATGAACAAGAAAAATAACAATATGAATAGGAGATTCGACGAATGTGATAACAGACACAGATACAGGCGAGCGTTTCAATCGAAGTCTTCATCAATGAACAAGAAAAATATCAATATGAATAGGAGATTCGACGAATGGGATAACAGACACAGATACAGGCAAGCGTTTCAATCGAAGTCTTCATCAATGAACAAGAAAAATAACAATAAAACACAGGAAAACGTGTTTCGGCATCTCTGGGATAGTTCTATTTACAGAAATTATGCTGAGAAACAACAAGCACAGACACATGTGTATACTTTACAAAAACTTGAGGCCTGGTGAAGAGAAATCACGGAATGGGGATGAATGAAAATAAAGTAATTGAAGGAAATCACAGAGTGGGGAACGTGAATAAAAATACTGTACTTGAAGAATGAGGAAATTAATGCAAATAATGTAATTACATGAAATCAAAGTGAGAAAATGAATAAAAATAATGTTACTTAACAAAAATAATGTAAATGAAGGAAATTACAGCGACGAAAATGAATAAAAATAATGTAAGTGAAGGAAATCACAATGGGGAAAATGAATAAAATAAACTAAGAAAGGTTGAAATAAATACATTGTAAAGTAGTATTTACCAGTTTTCTTAGTAATGAGTATATTATCCATATGTATGTTCTCACTGTGGTTTCTGATTACCGCCTCTGGGGTATATATGTATCATCGAAACAATGTTTGCCCCGTAGTGAATTTAAATAACCTAGACACGAACAATAGCTAGCACGATTTATTGCCTGGCATATTTCGCTGCATCTCGTCAGGTACCTACTGCAGAAATCACACAACATAAAGTAACTAGATAATTACTACAAGCTGAAATATACACATAATCGCATAGTAATTTCAATTGTCTGTTGGCAATAAATTGAGCTATCTATTGTTATCTAATACTAAAGAAATAACACGTATCAAGAGTTACTAAGAAATCACTTTACAGCACAATCTTCCTACTAACTCTATGTTACCAATGCCAAACCTGGACAATGACATAAAATGAGAAAAGAAATATCACAACAACAGAAATGAGATTCCTGAGAAGAATACTACATGTTTCTAGAAGAGATCAGTTCAGAAATGAAGAAATGAGAACTAAAGTGGATGTTATAGCAGCGCTAGATTTTATTAGAAGTAACAAGTCAAATGGTTTGGCCATGCAAGTAGGTTACCAACTAACAGCATACCACAACAAGCAATGATTTACAGACCAGATGGAAACAGAGGAAGAGGCCGACCACGTAAACGATAGACGCAGGGAATAACAGAGTCCATGGGAATATCGATACATGAAGCACTCACCTCGACACCGCAAAGCACAAGAGGAACAAGATGAGAAGATATGAGATCTAGTATCTTTACTACCGACTCTAGCGGCGTGAATCCCGAGACCCGTGATGCTATAATGGTTAGGATGTTGAGCTGACAATGGCGTGAACGAGTTCGGGCAAGGATTCCATGTAAGCTCTCGTCGTTCGCTACGGGAGGGACACATTGGCCACCTATACCTCTGTGCACTTAAGCCTACACAAACGTGGCGGTTACAACACTCCGCGTACCTACCCGCAACAGGTTCCTGCTGAGGGATTTGTTATTTGCACGACCATGTTTGCCTTCTGTGTGTAATCCTAACTCTTTTAGCCTAATGTCATGGATGCAGCCGTTTACAAGGCCACCCTCTGGACGTGGAGTGGAGTCGTGGCTTTAGGTTGCTGGCTTCATTAAAGCCGTCAAGATGTTAGTGAGTATCATCAGCGTCAGATAGATGGGACTGGATAGTGTCATTCTATGTGATTCTACAATATCTTTGATGCCATCAATCTATGTCTTTTCTCGGGCGTCCTTTTGATCTCGTGTCAGATCTTCTTTGATGTAGTACCAGTGCTAGTAGGTGATAGTGTTCCATTTAGTAACTGGCTGTATTCATCTCTTGTTATTATCTTCTCTTGTTGTAGTAAGATTAGTAGGAATTTTGAAAATGTCATTACTTCATTCCAACTGTCCGATCTGCCGTGATCGGTTCCCTTCCTCGCAATTAATCGAGACAAAATGAGACCTAGGGTCGACGTTTTCCCATGCTCCGAAACTTATGGCCGCAATAAAATGACCCAACCAGGACGTCCTTTTTAAAGCACAGGTATGGCGAACAAATCAACCTTTTGGCCTTCTTTGCGTGGCTAGTTTGTTTCTCCTTGCCAAATCCGTGAACCGAAAGCCGTGTTAGTGCTGTGGCCAGATCCTCGCCTCACGCACCGGTGATCTTGCTTTCAGTCCTCAGCGGGGCGGTTTGGCATTTTAATAATTGACCTGAGCTCGCTGGACGACACGGCCTAAACTAGGTACCATGAAATGTCTTGGAAAGCAAAGGTGGCCGGTGTGATACCCACCACACCAGCCACTTAGTGCCGTTTGGTCTTTAACTGATTCAGTGCCGAAGGATATTATATCGTCAAATGTCACTTACCATTTGGGCTGAAGGTCGTAATATCGCCGTACGATGGTCATCGTGTTATTTTTTTCGTTTCGCGGTGTCTTTCGCAGTTTTAATGGTCATTGAATGAACATTTACATTGTAATACCTTTTCATTTGATTGTACATCATGTTTGGTCCAAATCTACATTTTTGTTTAGTTTCTAAATCAGTTAAACTTTTCGGTCTAGCTTCATGTGCCCAACGCCCCTTAGTCTTGTAAAAGGGACTTCGCTTTTTTTTAATGTTAAATCGGATAACAAACTATCAGTCTATACACTGTCATTGCGACTTTTCAAATCGCCTGATCTGATTAAGCCATTTTCCGTGGTTCTAATTTTTTTTTTTTATGCCACGAATTCTGCTGAAATGATTAATCGATAGATGCATGGCAGACTACGGGTTAATCATCAGCTTGAGATAATCAGGCCAGGTCATTCATTTTATCATCGGTTGGCAAATAGGGCGTGAAAGGGTCCTACCTCATTAATAGATTTTGTTCATGTCAAAGTACAACCGTGCCTGGAATTACTTCTGCCAAATTGGACACTCAGTTTGAAATGTAGCCCCGCTTTGTCGTTGGCAAATAGACGGTAAAATGTGTTTGGCACCAAGACGGGAATATAGTGGCTAAGTCACTGTTGGATACCATGTGATTGGGTGACTGTTCTGAGGTATTATCCCAGTGAGGAAACGTGGACATATGCGCCTTTAAAGGTAGAAATAGACACGGGAAAACTAAGAATTTAGAAGAAAGACAAAGAGGATAAACCTGAAAATCTGAGGTGGACTGGTCCGAACTACGCGAATCAATCGCCTCACTGAAGAAAACAAAAACGTTATCATCGTTGGGAACGTTAGACATTCCGTCACTCTTCATCTACCTAGCATCTTTCAGAAGATGTTTAGTCCAATCTGCGAATGAAGAAACTGGAGGAGGTGGAGATTGTCTCTTTGAGAAAGATGAGAATAGTTTTCAGATAGATGGTGAGAACAGCTTTGAGAAATATGAGAATAGTTTTGAGAACGATGAGAATAGTTTTGCGAAAGATCAAAATAGCTTTGAGAAAGATGATGAGAAACGTTTTGAGAAAGATGAGAATAGTTTTGAGAAAGATGTTGAGAATAGTTTTGAGAATGATGATTAGAATAGTTTTGAGAAAGATGATGAGAATTGTTTTGAGGAAGATGAGAAATGTTTTGAGAAAGTTGATGAGAAAAGTTCTAAGAAAGATGATGAGACTAGTTTTGAGAAAGATTTCGTTCTCGTTCTCTTCCCCTCGATCTTGCCAGTTGTCACCAAGTTCTCCAATGTATTTCTTCTGTGACCCAAAAATTGTGACTGTCTACGTCTAATTTCTCTAATCGGTTTACGGTTTTCATGTGTTTCCTGCTCATAGCATGTCGTGTCCGAATCTCAATCTAGGCGGAGATTATTTTTTTTAAATTTTAATTGACCTAGGATTCCAAGTTTACCTAGCCTACAATGCGTTTTAGGCACTATCCTAGAAATAAAGGTGACCACATCATGGAACCGCACATATAGCCAGATATACGCCAGTTATACGCCAGTTATCCACACATACAAATACAGACACATATATACACGCTAACAATACGTAAACATATATATATATATACATATATATATAGACATATATGCATGAATATACGTGCTAAAACATATACGTATACACATGATAAACTATACGTACAAATATAGACACATGTACGCAATCTAACGACATATACAAATATAGCAACGAATATACCTGCTGCATCGGTCAAAATGACTCAAATGTTGAATTCTCGTCTTTCAATTACAAGTACATCTGAAGTCGTTGTGGGTTCGCTTGATGACAAGGGACGTTGGTAATCGGGACAGCTTGTCCACAAGCAAAATTTAACCCAGCGTGGACTGAACGTGGACTACAGGGCATTTCAAAGCGAGGGATGAAAACAAAAACATTCACGGAGATATATGCACGCAAGACAACTACACACGTACATAAATACATAAATATAGCAAAAAACACAGGCTAAACATGGATACAAACACACACTAACCATATGTAGAAATTCAGAACATATACGCAAGTTAAACACACACACGAATATAGCAACACACTCGCACAAATATAGCAACCTGCATACACACGCTAACCAATCGTACAAATACTGACACTAAATTTGTTTTCTCCCGTTTCCTGGCGAGAAAACAGCCTGGCTCACAAACCAGGCGTCAAAAGTCGTCAAACAGAAAGGTGTATGAGAAATCAGCTGAACTCACAAACCAGGCGTCAGAAGTCGACAAATAGAAAGCTGAAAGTTTATGAGAACGGTCGTGCTTCAAGTGGATATCGCTGTAAATCGGATCTTTCAGCTTACATATTACAAATTGATCAATTCGAATACGGAAACGAATCTTTTATATCCTCGGCTCTCGTGTTTCTGCAATTTGATAACCGTTTTATGGACTGCAATTTGATAACTGTTTTGTGCTCGCCATTCTTATACCTTTTTATTTTCTCGATTTTCAGACTTTATCCATTTTTATACAAGCTTTTCTAAAAGCTATAATAATGTGTCTGCGCAATAAATAATTTATGCTCGGAATGGCAGGTGTTCTCAACATCTTTTACTAGCAACATCACTCCGAGATCAACCTATTTCTGCTTCTCCCATTTCACTTCCACGAGGTGCTGTTAGCTAAAACAATGGTAGTTCTCTGATTGAAGTACACAATATACATTCTTTGGAAATGTATTCTGGCATGGGAGGATTCAGCGGAGAGGCAACCAAGGACCGTAATCTGCGGAGGGATATCAACAACAGAACTGACCCAGACAACCAAGCACCGAGATCTGTGGAGAGATTAAATGCCATGCCACTTTCCAAAACACACTATGATAACGACAACGACGACGACGATGATGATGATGATGATGATGATGATGATGATGATGATGATGATGATGATGATGATATTGATGATGATGATGATGATGATGATGATGATGATGATGATGATGATGATGATGATGATGATGTTGATGATGATGATGATGTTGATGATGATGATGTTGATGATGATGATGTTGATGATGATGATGATGATGAAGATGATGATGATGATGATGATGATGATGATGATGATGATGATGATGATGATGATGATGATGATGATGATGATGATGATGATGACAGCAGAAATAAATGTGTGAACATAATGATATAAATAAGTGAATATAGAACATATTTCAGTGGAGAGTGGAAAAGAAGAAGTAACAAAGACATTTATGATCTGTTTAAGTCCCCGCTAATCACTGGTATCATGAAGGCTAATAGACTACAATGGCTGGGGCATATAGAAAGAATGGAAGATAATAGGGAAACAAAACTCGCTTACACTCAGGAAATAAATGACCGTAGACCCCGAGGTAGACCAAGAAGGCGGTGGAGAGATAATACATGTACAGACCTACAAGCACTTGGAATCAACGACTGGCAAGAGAAGGTCCACCAGAGAGACGAATGGAGACGGATTGTATTTGCAGCAAAGAACCTCAATGGCTCGGAACGCTGAAGAAGAAGAAGAAGAAGAACATATTTCAGAGCACAGCAATAGAGATGGCTGTGGAGTGTTGGCCACATTGTGTAATGAAGAACTATTACAGAATGACATGGAAGAACTATTCTTTACAAGAGATCGATCATGAAACAAAAGAACTATTATAGAATGGCAAGGGAGACCTATCCTTGACAAGCGATCAAGAGATCTTATATTGAAACAAAAGAACTACTACAGAATGGCATGGAAGAAGTATTCTTGACAAGCGTTCAAGAGATCTTATCATGAAACAAAAGAACTACTACAGAATGGCATGGAAGAAGTATTCTTGACAAGCGTTCAAGAGATCGATCATGAAACAAAAGAACTATTACCGAATGACATGGAAGAACCGTTCTTCACAAGCGATCAAGAAATAGATTATGCAACAGAAGAACTATTACAGAATGGCACGGAAGAACTATTCTAGACAAGCGATCGAGTGGTCGATCAGAAAACACATATGCTACCTAGGCAAAGACCTGTCCTTGGAGACATAAGTAGTGCTGAAGTGAACATCAAAAAACGTATACCATTGTACGATGAATAAGGTCCACTCGGTGAACTGATCCAGCTTTGAACCAGCTAGAGGCGGGGTGTACCTTTAAGCCACTCCGCCTCACTAGGTAACTTGAGAACCAGCCCATGAGCTGACCAATGTAATGATGAGAACGTGTATTATTTATGAAAGATATCATTTCAAAGTAAAATGTCTATAATAGAAAAGTATAATTTAATCATCATCGTGTGCCAATACGTCTAGGCGTTAATGTTCTCTCTCACGATTTAGAGTCTTGATCTGTATCTATACCACTGTTTATTTATCCCATCTTTCCAAATCATGCAGGCATTCGTCTCTTTTGATTATGTGGTTGTTTCGGGATTTGAAATTTAAATATTGAGCACAACCCACTACTGGCAACGCCGATCACATTCTGGTATGAACCTAAGGCCTATCCACGTCAATATGGAAGCACTATACTCGAGTTTCGCCCTCATTTGAGCTCGTCAGTAGTGCATATCCCTGACCGGATCCGGAAACAGTCCCGGATCACGCGTGTGAAGCGGGTGTGTAACCACGCGGCACACACTGGACACACCAAATTATCACAACAGAACATCACATAGCCTACGATGGGTAGCGTTGTGATGTTCTGTTGTGATAATTTGGTGTGTCCAGTGTGTGCCGCGTGGTTACACACCCGCTTCACACGCGTGATCCGGGACTGTTTCCGGATCCGGTCAGGGATATGCACTACTGACGAGCTCAAATGAGGGCGAAACTCGAGTATAGTGCTTCCATATTGACGTGGATAGGCCTTAGGTTCATACCAGAATGTGATCGGCGTTGCCAGTAGTGGGTTGTGCTCAATATTTAAATTCGTCTCTTTGTTTTCCGTTGGCCTTTTTTAAATTATAGCTTATTAGTTGTCATAAGGGGGACTGAGTGGTCTCGAGGTATGGTGTCCGCCTCGAGTGCTGGAGGTCCCGGGTTCAAGCCCCGGTGTGGACCGGGATTTATTTTAATAAATCCACCTGGACTTCCAATAATAAAATTTCCCCTGGTCTCTGGGTAGTGAGATCGGACGCCCGTGTGTATTGTTGCGCACGTAAAAAATCCCTTGGCAGTTGGAAATCGAAAAAGAGTAGTCTAACGGCGCTGCCCGGGCAAAATTTCGAGTTTAAAATCTACCCAAAGTATTTCAGGATCCTCGCCGATGCAACGGAGTTCGTGCATTGAGCTGAGTTTCTCCAGACTCAGGTTTGAGTTAGGAAGAAAACGGAGCACTTATGGGTTAAACCGTGTGCCGTGATGTTGATCCATCGACTAAACGACTAAGTTGTCATAAAGTTTCCAAGTCTATTTCTCCTCATATTCAAGTATTCGCAAGACTCCTTGCATTCCTCAAAGCTCATGGGAGCATGTGGTGCTAGACCCATAAATGTATAGACCAATAGGCGCAAATTGGTTGATGTGATCAGTATCACGCCGGTCGCTTTTACATCTCAAGACATTTCCTGGTACACCTTAGTCAGTTTAAACAACCCAGCTGCCACGGGTACCCTCGGCATGGGAATTCTTCGTTGGCTACTGAATAAACTGGTATCCTCGGCATGGGAACTCTTCGTTGGCTACTGGAGAAACTGGTACCCTCGGCATGGGAACTCTTCGTGGCTATTGAAGAAAGAGACTTCACGTGAAGAAATGCCCCAACTGCCATGATGTTGAGTCTTGATTTCATATTTTAGAAACTCGCCAAATAATGTTGAGTCTTGATTTCATATTTTAGAAACTCGCCAAATAATGTTGAGTCTTGATTTAATATTTTAGAAACTCGCCAAATAATGCTGAGTCTTGATTTCATATTTTAGAAACTCGCCAAATAATGTTGAGTCTTGATTTCATATTTTAGAAACTCGCCATATAATGTTGAGTCTTGATTTCATATTTTAGAAACCCGCAATATCTCCTCCTAATGTCACCTCCCCCCCCCCCCCCCCCCCCCCCACCCCAGACTCTTGAATGTCTACGTCTATTTTCTCTAATCATTTTGCTGTTTTTTTGACTGCTTCGCGAAGGGCTCTCATTTATTTTTCTTTCCGTTGATGATCTTTGTATTTTATTCATGAACCATGTTTCTGCAATTATCAGATGTTTCTTGTCTGCTGATTATCTATATTTCAAGTGTGTACGCACTTTAACATGTTCTTATTGCCATAAACATCTATTGTCTTCTTTATAATGCTTTGCATCTTACAAAAAGCTACTTTTCTGCTAGTTCTAATCTCAACAAATCATCTTCCATCCGATGTTTGTTCTGATTGATGGTGTATCGATTCACCTGTTTACGATTTGTATTTATTTATTTATTTTTGTTTTAATTTATTTTTAAACTTTGTATTGTCCGTGTTTGTTATTTCTTTTTTTTAAATTCTATTGTATTTCATTTGTTTATTTTTCTTTTTAGATGGCCTACACTAAAAATGTATGTTCGCTGTGTACAAAAACATCATCTACTAAGTATTTTCTCAATCTGGGATTATGAGATAAGCGACACACACTTTTTTTTTTCGTTTCTTTTTTCATTGTTTTCATTGTTTTAATCTTTCAATTCTTCTCATTCATTTATTATGCCTAAATGTAACAACTGTAGTCTCTTCCCCGTGTTAAAATGTATTTTCCCATGTTTATTTACCTATGAAGGCTTGTTGTAGCAAAGTCCTTTGTTTCCCGTAATTGTCTTTTGTAGATAAGCAATAATTCGTCTTATTTTATATTGTCCAATAAATATAAATATTAAATTTTATTCAAGCAATAATGCAATATCCGCGTTTCGTACTTTGTTGTTGATATGCCGTGTAACGACGATTGCTCTTATATAATCAACATTCAATGCACCCGAAATTGCCTTACTGTTATTTTCTCCCTATTCTTTAATTTTCCCAGAGTGAAAGGCTTTTTCAAAGTAACAAAGACATTTATGATCTGTTTAAGTCCCCGCTAATCACTGGTATCATGAAGGCTAATAGACTACAATGGCTGGGGCATATAGAAAGAATGGAAGATAATAGGGAAACAAAACTCGCTTACACTCAGGAAATAAATGACCGTAGACCCCGAGGTAGACCAAGAAGACGGTGGAGAGATAATACATGTACAGGCCTACAAGCACTTGGAATCAACGACTGGCAAGAGAAGGTCCACCAGAGAGACGAATGGAGACAGATTGTATCTGCAGCAAAGAACCTCAATGGCTCGCGCTGAAAAAGAAGAAGAAGAAGAAGAAGAAGAAGAAGAAGAAAAGAAGAAGAAGAAGAAGAAGAAGAAAGGCTCTTTGTCGCAAACACAGTCGGTTTCCATTCTTTTCATAGCTGATGATGTTACTATAGTAGACGGTTTTAAACTCAAAGTCGGGAATCGCATGGGCTGTAAATGAAAACCTTAAATGTGTGTGTTGTGTGTGTGTGTTGTGTGTGTGTGTGTGTGTGTGTGTGTGCGTGGGTGCGTGCGTGCGTGTGTGTGTGTGTGTGGTTTTTTTTTTTTTTTTTTTTTTTTTTTTGTGTGAACATATTCTGAAAAAAGTAAAGAGCAAATGCATCATTCTCTTCTTCGCATGTGTAACCATTCTTGGGTCACTACTCGGTGTGCCTGACCCGGTCGTGAACAGTTTGTCACAGACGTCTCGCCGTGTTGAAACGTCCTACTTCATTCATACAGTTGCTGGACTGAGAGGCATGTATCACCATACAGGACCTACATTCGGCGACCCCTTCACTGACCACAGCAAGGATAACAGAACGCTGCTCCGTATTGGTTCAGGTCAAAAGTGGGGCGGTCATCTTTAAATGCCCTAATGACGGCACCGTATTCGTCTGTGTCGTGATGCCATGTGCTGAACACTCTTTACATCCTTAACTAAAATATTCACACGTTACAAGACAATGACATGGTTACTGTAATGTCTATCACACATCAGATTGGAAGCACTAGACTCTAGTTTTGCTCTCGTTTTAGTTCGTCAGTAGTGCATATCCTTGACTGGACCCGGGATCGAACTCCGGATCACGAACGAACGAACGAACGAACGAACGAACGAACGAACTGTATTTTCAAAGGGTGACATATTGGGCACGCAGGCCCATATTACATTCGGCCCTTCCAATCACTCATCTTTCGTTCATCAGTGCATAGTGCATTCACATAGGAAAAAGAAACATTGTCAATTGAACATTGACTCACTGACGTGTGAGGGGGGGGGGGGCGTGCAACCACTTGACTGCCCGGCTCACGCTCTGTAGATTCTCTTTCCATCTTTACTCTTAGATGCTCTTCTAGCCATGTATCATGCATTTGTTCAGCATATGCCTTCTCTCATGCTTGTTTCATCATTGATGCACCCCTAAACACCGTGCAAACTTTCAGTATATACGTACCTGTTCTCATTTTGGTTGTATCCATTATTTGTACATGTCTAAAAGATTACAAACCAATGAGAAAGTCCTACAAGAAACACATTAAAACCGTTCACTAATTAAAGAAATTAGACACGTTATGGCAAGAAATAGACTAGAGAAAATTGTTACAACTGGTAAGATTAAGTTGAATGAACAAGGGGAAGGCAGAGAGGTAATTATCTACATGGCGTGGCCACATGGCATAATCGAAATAAAAACACAGAGCTGATCCACGACTATGGTGATCGTGTGCGATGGCAAAACATGACCGCATAAGTTTATCAACACGGCACATGATGATGGTATAAAACTATCGTAACTCTGATTAAATTGCTTGCCGCCTCAAGAGACTCAACAGTTGCCTAAATTGACAAAAAGGAACGAAGAATGGCTTCAGTTGCTGGCTCTCGACAAGTCTTGATTAACATATTCAAGTTCAATATTTCTAGAACTTACTTCTGGCAAATTATTCGTCTGTGGCTTGGGGTAGTGAACACACGCTCAAACGTCCGACACAATGGGTTCGAAGTCAGTTTTTGACGGTTTGAGAACAGATCGCCTTGCGTTACTTTTCATAATGGTATGAGTGTCGGCTGTTTAGAAAACAATGGCAAACTACGGAACGTAAAATTACCTAGAAAGTCGCGAGCAGTCAATAGATGTAGGAGAGCCGGTTAGCTACTGTTCTGGCCCGGTTCCCTACCACGACAGTAGTGGGGGATAATCCTCTGAAGTGGGAGAATCGGGCGGTGATGGGGTTAGTATAATACCGACCGCCTTCATTTCCTAAGACATTTCTTGGTACTTATTTTAGAATGTGTCCGCCTGGGAGCCCAGGTCTTACACAACTAAATCCCCTCAGTGAAGGAGATTTGACCTCTTAACTACTCAGCCGTTAGACAAATGTGCGAGCCAGTGTGGAAGTAAGGGGGTCGACTCCATATGGCACACTGAGATCCGTTTCATTCTTGCTTATATATGGCCACCATGTAATATATTCTAAAAAGACGACTGCCATGCAATAACAAAGTGTTTTATAAATTCGAATTCAAATTATGCGTAACATCTAAATACAAGATGGGAAAGATAGATTTTTCTAGTCGCGGTTGACTTCCAACGATTCGGGCTCATAAATTACTGCAAATTCGCAGACGGTAAAAACGATCCGAACGAAATACAATTTTTAAAAAAAAATTGATATGACTAGGAAATGAATAATGAACATTCTGTCTCTGTTTGTCATGTCGCTTATAGTGTTTTCATTCACGATTTCGCGTGTGCGTTCCCTGTGGAACACATGGTTATCGGTGTTGCATTTTTACGATTTAAGAGCGCGAAAATGTCTTTATTTGTGCTAGTCTTTATTTATTTTTCTTTTTTTTTAAAGTTAGTCGCATGTCCTTTACAAGACGTTGGAATTAACTCTAGCATGTATTGGCTGTTTGCTCACCAAACCCGACACCCCACATTGTGCCAAAGACTTCGGGTGGACGAGCGCAATTGGGAGAATACAAGCCTTACCGTAGTGCGAGGAAATGCAACCTGAAGACTACATGTCATGGCAGGGCAGACCAGGCCCTAAGCCTTGGTTGGCAACTGATCTAGGATCGTAGCTCCAACAGGTGGACATTGATTTGCTGATCCGGCAGCTTCTGCAGCTTTTCTTGCTCTAAGTGTGGTGGTGTTACCTTTCCTCTGGAGTAAACTAGTCAGGTCTAGATAGAGAAATCATGCTACATGGGCAACACACGGTCTCTAAATGCAGACCAGGTTTTGTGCAATGGGAAGATATAACTTCATTCTACAAACTATCGTCTGTCAAAACTGTAAGGTGCCAGGAAGTCAGTATGGGTAATAAAATAATGCACGTGCTCAACAGAAGCGATTTGATGCATTCATTAAAGTTCCTGTAGGCAAACGTGCTCTCCACTGCTTTACCACGTGTACATTTCACATATTTTTGGTGATTATTAGTATGGGTAATAAAATTATAAATATTTCAAGTATTCAACAGGAGCGATTTGATGCACTCATTGTCAGTGTTAAAAGACTGCCTTATCTTGACCCCTAAAGGACTGAAGGTCAGACTTTGGTGGTGATATTTACAGGTGTCTGACTATATTAGTATTTATAGCTGAATGTTTCTCGCATACATCGTCCATCCATTACTGACTGGTTTATACAATTATGGGGATGGTATCATATCTAGAGGTCAGCGTGGTCGAGAGGTTAAGTGGCTCGCTTTAAACTATTTATGATCTGGCGGAGGGATAATTGGTTCATTTCACACACCGGTCAACTAGACTTAAAAGCTCATTTCTCGTTTAGAAAGCAATGGCAAACTACTTTCATCATCATGTGCTCTGCCAGCTGGCGTAGGCGTTCATGCTGCTCCGCAAGATCTCCAGTTTTGTTGTTCTAAATCAATCTGCTGATGATATTCCTCCATGTAAACATCTCAGTCCACTCAATATGATTTTTTTCTGGTCTGCCTCTGCATAATACCCATTGATCTTTCCAGTTGGCACGATGTTTGCCAATGGCTCTCTTCTCATCACATCACCAAAGAAAGCAGTTTATGTCTTTTTTATTGTTCTAGTTTAATTAGCCTCTTTCAGACAATCGTCGTCCAAGGAATTCGCAACAGTCGTCTCAGAAACCACGCCTCTGTTGCTTCTAAGTCCTTCATGATTTGCTAATGGCAAACTACTGAACATAAAATTGCTGAGAAAATAAGCCCGCAAAGGGCTTGCAACATTTTGGTCACAAGAAGTAAAACGTAAGTCAAAAGTAAAGTGAATGAGAAGTAAAACGCACTTCCCATGCCTTTACAAATACGCCTGAGGCATGGCAAGTGTGCTTTACTTCTGATATACTTATTATTTCTTGTGTCCAGCAAGACAGTACGTCGTTTGGTAACCATTTTAGGCAGTGTCGCTATGTGCTAGACAAAATAAAATCCCTACCTCTTAGAGGATTCGAACATTTTCCACAAAATCGGTCGGCAAGCGTTCTAGCCACTGCGCTACCGCACCATCTATTTCACTGTGGACACGTGGACGTCCAGTGGGCCGGACCATACTGCACATTGCCATCCGCTTTGGTCGTGCTTATCTATAGCGACCACTAGATGTTTTCTAGAAGGACGCCTGCTGTGCGATGACAAAGTGCTTTATAAATTTGAATCTTAATTATTCGTAACATCTGTATACAAGATTGGAAAATAGATTTTCTAGACTCGGTAAGATTGATTTTTCTAGCCAATGTTGACTTCCAACAATTTGGGCTCATAAATAACAACAAATTAGCAGACGGTAAAAGCTATCAGAACGGAATAAAATGTTTAAAAGAAGGTATGATTGGAAATGAATAATGAACATTCTGTGTCTGTATGTCATGTTGTTGCATTGTGTTTAAATTCACAATTTCCAGTGTGCATTCCCCGTAGAACACATGGTTGCTAATGTTGCGTTTTTTTTGCGACTCAAGCTTGGAAAATTTTCCCACATGTGCTAATATAATTATGATTCATATTTTTTGTGAAGTAAAGGACCGTCTTACACGCCTCTATAAATCCATGTGTTTATAGACCATCGACACCACTCGCCGAGTGATGTGGTCAGTATCACATCGGCAGCCTTTACTTCCAAAAACAATTTCCGGTACCAATGTTGGCTGGGTTGACCTTGAAGATCAAATTAAACATTGATGCGGATTTGAACACATGATCACCAAGCCGGCAGGTGGGCATCTAGTCACCGGGCTTAAAGGGCATCATTATTCCCATATCGTAGCTTTTTATTATTATTGATATTACAATATTGCCGTCTCCGTGGAGATAGTTTTACGGACGCTGCTCGTAATCCCGTATACCTGCGTTCGAAACACAGCTGCGCTCGATTTGGCAGCAGACCGCGTTGCGCTGGGTTTTTTTTACGAAAAGGCATGGGAGCCGGTCGTTCAGAAAGCAATGGCAAACTACTGAACGTAAACTTGCCAAGACATCAACAACAGCTAAACATGCTGGTGGTGACTGCAAACGTCCTGTAAGGGATATGCAACTAACTTTTTTTATTACAATATTAGGCAGTACGCGTTTGCAGCAAGACGTAATTTTATTTATTTAGCGACAGATTTTTTTTTCGCATATCCTTTACAGGACATCGCTGTCAACATCAGCACCTTTCAGCTGATTGTTGATTTCTTGGCAAGATTACGCTCAATAGTTTGCCATTGCTCTCTGGGTGACCGGCTTACACACCCCATAAGTTACCAACTGGGCAAGAACCGCTACCGATTCTCGCGCACGTTACGTTTCTCACGTGGATATACTGGATTACGGAGAAAGACGTTAACTCCTACCCAGGGAGACCAGCAGCGGCAGACTACTTTTGTCTTTTCTTTACCGATAACTCTGTTATAAACAAGACCGTCTTGCCTTGACCTTTAACCCACGAAGCGGTCGCACTAGCGTAGTGGATAGTGAACTTCGCAGGTAATGTCATGAGCCTGGTCGGGCATGTTTTCGACGCCTGGGCTGGTCATCTGCGAAAGTCGGGGAACGACTGGTCACCGATCCCTCCCTACATCCAGGTCTAGACAATGTGATAATGATATCATACCAGAGACCTATATCACGAAATTGTTGAGGGACAAATTAAAAGAATCAACGCATTGTCTGACTTTGTTGATGCAGTTTCCGGGTGTTTCAACGGCGAGAGGCACGGCCCTAATGTTCGTGGTTTTATCCCATAACGCCCATTCTTTCTCCTCAGCTCTGTCTGCTTGGCACAGAACACGAACTTCGTAACTTCAGCGACGACCCCTCCCCTCCGAAAAAAAACTTCACACCTAAACTGAATGCCAGGGGCCCGGAATCGATCTCACAACCTTCGAGACTCGAGGCAGTAGGCTAAACTATTTGGCCACGGAGATTCCCCGTTTTTCTCATTGTATCTGACAACATGTTGATATTCTCGCCGAACACATCAGGGATCTGTCGTCCATCGAGAACTGACTGGTCGATATAAATATAAGGATATTCTCATGTACACAATGTCCTTCAAGGAGTGGAAGAGAGTACTTGTGTTTTACCGTACTGGGCATGACAGTACATCAGACAAGGACTAGCTGAGGATCTCTCCACCAAGAGTTGTTGAGAGTGGTTCAGCAATGGACTTGTTACATCATGATGATAATTACCATGATGGTAATGGCGATGATAATGTTTTCATTCATTCATTCATTCATTCATTCATTCATTCATTCGTTCGTTCATTCATTCAGTTGCATGTCCTTTGCAGAAACTCCTTCCCATAACAACCTTCCGGTAAACTTATCGGTCAAAAGCAAGAAGATCCCGCGTCCGAAACACCCATCTGGAGATCATCAGCCACATCCCGCACCCATCTTCTCTTTGGCTTACTCCTTCTTCTCTTTCCGGGTATATACCCCTCCTCTATTGTTCTGAATGCTCTACGAGAAGTAAGACTTTTGCGAGAACCAAGTGATGACTGTGAATCTACAACCATGGTCAGACTGCGAGAACACCAAGTTAACAGAGGTGTGGCCAAACAAGAACACTACTCAGGAAGCCAAAGAAGATTGATAAACCAACAAAGAACTCGTGTCGTTAGCCGCTACACGCTGCGCGATTTGCTGAGGAGGGGATCCGAGCACTTATGAACTGAATGGTTCGATGTGCAATGAGGATGATCTGTCGACTAAGTAACTAATTAACTAACTAACTAACTAACTAACTAACTAACTATTGTTCTCTCTAAACTTTCGTGACGTTTCAAGAGACCAAAATATTGATGATGTCTTAGTTATAAATCAGCCAGTATTCGATTTATTGAAAACTGTAAAGTTTATAAGGAAATTAGACGTAGACCATCAGTCCTTTTTGGGCATGTTATGAGAAGACATAAACTGGAGAACTTGGTGGCAACTGGCAAGATTGGGGGGGGGGGGGGCTAAGTTACAAGTGGAAGGCAGAGAGGTGAATATCTAGATGGCCTGACTACATGGAATAATAGAGACAAAAACACAGATCTGATCCACGACTGTGGTGATAGTGTGAGCTGGCGAAACGTGACTGCTCGTTCTAATCAACATGGCACATTATAATGATGATTCTATTGATTACTATGCACAACATTAAAACACTTGTTTTGTCCGTATTCGATGCTCCAGGGCCTAACTATAGCTCAGGGCCGCTGTGTGCACTTCCAGGTAATGACATTTATTTACAGATGCATCTCGCGGCTTTCAAAACAGTGTAGGAACAGCCCAAGTGGTGAACTCACACGCTGCGACAAGGTGGTGGAATCCAACCGTGGTTAGAGTGACAGTGTGGCCGCAAGATGGTGGAATCCAAGTGTGGTTAGAGTGGCAGTGTGGCCGCAAGATGGTGGAATCCAAGTGTGCTTGGAGTGGTATTGTTGTTCCCGATACGCACGTGTCGTACACAGGCCTACGTCTCGGTACGTGGTAGATCGTTCAGTACTGTGGATCGTTAACTGTCATTCTTTGGGATGTCTGAGTACGGAAGACATGTGTGTGAATGTGTCCTCGTGTGTGTGTGTGTGTGTGTGTGTGTGTGTGTGTGTGTGTGTGTGCTCAGTATTTAAGAAGACAATTCGGCCTTGTTCAACCTTCTTCTTCAGCGTTGATTATAATTGCGATCCATTTGTGTATGTGTGTCTGTGTGTGTGAGAGAGAGAGAGAGAAGGGGGGAGAGAGAGAGAGAGAGAGAGAGAGAGAGAGAGAGAGAGAGAGAGAGAGTTTTGATCTTCTTTCAGTGTTTGCTCTCTTTCGAGTTAGTCCTAAACTGTGCTGATAAGCTTTACAGAAGGATATATAATGTTTTAGTTGCTTTAAAAACTAATAAAAGTAACATAAACATTATTAGACCACACTTTTAAAATACAACAACATATTTTGTCACTATATTGAAACTTTTTAACTTACAAGTGACAATTTAAACTGTTAAAAGTCTTTTGTCACTGCAGTTCTAGAAGTCTCTGAGAATGGAAGTCATTAAGCACTTCATTTCTAGAAGTCTTTGGGAATGGAAGTTATTAATCATTGCATTTCTTGAAGTCTCTGTAAATGAAAGTCATTAACACTCCATTTCTTGAATTCTCTGTGAATTAAGGTCATTAAGCAACGTCTGCTGTTCTTGAGGTTTATGAGAATATGATCCTCATCATTGTCTTCCATTGTTACCGTCAAGTGTCGTTGGAAGGAATATTTGACGTTCCAGCGCCCAATGAGTGGCACTGGATAGTGTCATTCCGTGCCATTTACAATGTTTTTGATGTCCCCTATCCATTCTTTTCTCGGGCTTCCTCTTGCTCTCGTATCACATCTTCATTGGTGGAGGGCTGGAGCTGGTAACTGATGGTGTTGCATTCTAAAGAGATTGGCAAACCATTTGATCTTCATCCTTTCAATATATGTGGCACAAGGTGTTGATCCCACTGTCTGTCCGATAACATCATTTTCTCTCGGTCTCGGATAATTAAGTTGGCTGCTGTTCTCGAGCATCTCATCTCGCACGTGTTGATTTTTCGTGTGATTTGGATAATGTCCAAGATTGACATTGATAGCACAGGATTGGTGTGAATATGCTATTTATTATATGTCGTTTTGTAGACATTGGCATATTTAGATGTTTCAGTATTGGTGATAGCTGAAATATAAGCGCACATGCATTTTGAGATCTGATTTCGATTTATCAGTCTATTCTATCAGCTTCTGTGGTAATATTTCCTAGATATTTAAATTCGTTAGCGTGTTGCAGAGATGAACTATTTATTAGTAAATGAAGTGGACCAGGAGATCTGCTAACCTGCATTCTTCAGTTTTTTGGGTTTTTTAAAGTTTTTCTTTAGTTTTTTTTTTCTTTTCATATTGTATCTGCTGCATGTTTAACTCGGTTTATTAATATAATATTGTAGTTTGCCCTCGTCGCAGTAAAACAGGCACTGATGATCTCCAAATAAAAGCCCATTTATTTCGGGGGAATTGGTTGTGTTGTCTAAAGTAATGAGTTTGAATTTTCTGAATCTGTTATGTCAAAGCTGGCTTGTTTGGATATTCTGTATATGTAGATATATTCCATAGCAGCTGTGAGAGAGCACACATCCCTGTCTCACTCTTGTTTTGACTGAACATCTCTAACATGCATTATTGAGTTCTTACTGCACTTTGGTTCGAGTGATACATGGCTATGATGCTTTCTAGTAATTGTCCTTGTATCAAATAGTCTTCAAGGATAGTCCATAATCTAAATCTATCTACTCTGTCGACAACGTTTTCCCGATCTACAATCACAGTATTCTACTGGTCACTGTAT
Source organism: Cepaea hortensis (assembly GCA_963921405.1). Lineage (NCBI taxonomy): Eukaryota > Metazoa > Mollusca > Gastropoda > Stylommatophora > Helicidae > Cepaea > Cepaea hortensis. The sequence continues at coordinate 202,512,878 of OY992877.1, forward strand.
TCGTGAACGAATGTCATAAATCACTGCAATTCTGAAGTCTCCGAGAACGAATGTCATAAATCACCTATGTTGATAAAGTTTAGCAGAACGAGGGTAACTTCACTCTGCTGTTTGAAGCCTCTGACAATCGAAGTCTTTAAATCATGCGGTGTTTGGAGTCTGTGAAAACTCCAGTCATTGGTTACAGTTAATTTCCGAGTCTCAAAGATCTTTTGGTTGTCACGACGTGGTGTGCAGACCGAGTTTTTCTCAACTTGCACTAGATATTAACTGATGTCCTTTGCTCCAAGGAGGGATAATAGGCCAGAGAAGAAGAAGAAATCAGTCTATTGCTTTACAAAGGTCGCCAACCTGGGCCTAGGTCACCATACCTGTTTACGCAATGGGGGAATTCGTGCCCATCAATTAGTTGTTGGACATGATTAACGAAGGTTAACTAAATTACTGCAGCCCTTGCAATGTCAGAGAACAAGAAATTAATCAACGCAATTCTTGACGTTTCAGAGAGAGTAAGTCATTAATCTTTGCAGTTTTTAGTCTGTGAGAACGAAATAATTAATCACCACAGTTGCTAAAGTTTAGTAGAACGAAATTAATTTCAGACCACTTTTTCATGTTTCTGAGAATCGACGTCTTTCAGTCTTGAGGTGTTGACCATACATTTTTATGGGATCAAGTAAATTTCCTACCGGTTTGTTAGTTTTGTTTAGTTTTGTTTAGTTTAGTCTATGGATCAACATCACAGCACACGGGTTTAACCCATAAGTGCTCCGTTCTTTTCCTAGCTCACACCTGAGTTTGGAGACAACTCAGCTCAGTGCACGAACTCCGTAGCACGGCGAGGATCCTTAAATGCTTTGGGTAGATTTTTAACTCGAAATTTTGCCCGGGCAGCGCCGTTAGGCTACTCTTTTTCGATTTCCAACTGCCAAGGGATTTTTTTTTTTACGTGAGCAACAATACACACGGGTGTTCGATCTCACTATCCAGAGACCAGGGGAAATTTTGTTACTAGAAGTGCACGTGAAAAAAATCCCGGTTGACGTGAAAAAAATCCCGGTCCACGTGAAAAAAATCCTGGCCCACACCGGGGCTTGAACCCGGGACCCCCAGCACTCGAGGCGGACACCATACCTCGAGACCACGCAGCCCCCCTTCCCCCACCCTACCGGTTTGTTAGACCTGTCATATGTTCCTTATCTACTTAACCCGTTCATATTTCTTACTACCACACATGTCATAAATGTGTTCTGTAATTCACATTATTTCAAGCAGATTGCAAGGAGTTAAATACTTAATGGCGAACACCCGGCAAGTTTAACAAGATCAACAAAAGCCCGAAGAAGTCGGATGTATCCACCGGAAAGCAAATATCACAGCTCTGCTGTAAACAAACACAAAGCAAATACGTCCAAAACAAACATTTCGGATGGACAAACAAGAAGAATAAGAATTGAGCTATATTAAGGTTTATAATGGTTTAAAGTCGCGAAAATTGACTTCATTGCACCGGGTTTTATCGTGCATGGTTCGGTATATACGCCTACCTAAGGCGTCGCACAGAACACGAACTCCGTGGCTCCAGGTACGACTCTCATTGGATGAAGAATCCAACACCTTCGGAACGCAAAAGGGTAGTTTAAGCACACCTCCATGGAGTCCACGAAAACATATATAGTCATAGTTACTCTATCTAGATACAGTAATGGACGATTTGGAAGCAGACCGTTTTGCATCGGTATTCCATGTGTTGGTATGAATGCCGGTCGTTCAGAAAGAAACTACTGAACGTAAACGGTCGGCGAATCACAAAACAGCCCCAAAAACAACGTTTAACTAGATATAGATACCTGACATTTTGGAATCTTGAATTCAGACACATACGCACGCGCGCGCACATACACACACACACACACACACACACACACACACACACACACACACATACACACACACACATACACACACACACGAACAAGCACGCACACACGCACACTTACTGATTTTTTTCTCTCGCTCGCTGACTCGCTTTGATCTCAAGCGTAGTCCATATAGTGCTACTACTTCTAGTAGTACGGACTGATTTTTGTGTGTGGATTAGCTTTCCCTATTATCAGTGTCCCTTGCCATCAGGCGAACCCACTCTGACTTCAGAGGTACTTGTAATTAACGTCCCCAAGTTAAGGACGAGACATAAACATTTTAGTCCAACTGTTCGGTGTAAGGGTTGACCCTGCTAACTCGGTATCAGCACACCGGATGCTTAAGAACGAGCTCTCTTATCCATTCGGCCATGCTGACCTTCTACACACAGACATAATGATAATTAATCATCGTCATGTCGCGGGTCCTTCACAAAACGTCGCCGCTCTCATCACGGCACGCCGAACTGCCTGTCCATCTGTGGTCAACTCTCCCGCCTCATCCACTCTCACGTTGTCTACAGTATTCTGTGTCCATCTCTGGCTAACTCTCCCGCCTCATGCACTCTCATGTTGTCTACATTGTCCTGTGTCCATCTCCCGCCAACTCTCCCGCCTTATGCACCCTCACGATGTTTACAATGGTCTGTGTCCATCTCTGGCCAACTCTCCCGCCTCATGCAACTCTCATGCCCAAGGTGTCTGCGGTGTCCTTTGTCCATCCTTGGGAACCATGCCTTCCCTCAGTTCTTTCCATGACACCAAGTTTCCAAGTCTAATATGGCCAAAGTCTTTCATTTTCCGAGATCTGATGCTGTTTGTAAGGGGAAGAGAAGGAGAGACAGAGACAGAGTGGGTTAGAGAGTAAGAGGAAGACATACAGACACAACAAACAGCCTGACAGATAGAACAAACTGACAGATAGATAGATAGATAGATAGATAGATAGATAGATAGATAGATAGATAGATAGATAGATAGATAGATAGATAGATAGATAGATAGATAGATAGATAGATAGATAGATAGATAGATAGATAGATAGATAGATAGATAGATAGATAGATAGATAGATAGATAGATAGATAGATAGATAGATAGATAGATAGATAGATAGATAGATAGATAGATAGATAGATAGATAAATAGATAGATAGATAGATAGATAGATAGATAGATAGATAGATAGATAGATAGATAGATAGATAGATAGATAGATAGATAGATAGATAGATAGATAGATAGATAGATAGATAGATAGATAGATAGATAGATAGATAGATAGATAGATAGATAGATAGATAGATAGATAGATAGATAGATAGATAGATAGATAGATAGATAGATAGATAGATAGATAGATAGATAGATAGATAGATAGATAGAAAGATAGAACAAATAAATAGACAGACATAGCAGACAGACAGACAAAACACAAAAACAGACAGACAGAAGAAAGGGAGAGAGATAGAGAGAGAAGGAGAGACAGAGTGAGTTAGAGAGTAAGAGACAGAAAGACAGACAAAACAGACAGACAGGCAGAATAGAGAGAACAGACAAGATAGATGCAGACGCTGAAAAATACGTTTCCACATACTGAGAACATACAGTAAATACAAGCTTTTGTTTTGCTGTGTACAGTTAACAGTTCAATGGGTGTAATCTTTGAGGATCGACTAAAATGATACCACAAACTGTTTGTGTTTTCTGACTGTCGGGAAGATGAAAGCTTCAACTAATATTCTAATGGACGTGTTAAACAATCGCAATTCTTTTCCCCGTAGATTGACATTCAGCGCTCCATTGAACTGATTGTTTCTTTTGTTAAGCTTGTGGTCTTCTTAAGGTTTTCTGTGCCTTTTATGATTATTATTATTATTATTATTATTATTATTATTATTATTATTATTATTATTATTAATTATTATGTGCAGAAAATGTAACAAAAAATGGAACAAAATGTGTGACACAACGGACAATTGTAATCTGTTCATATTTTGTGGAAATCCAATTGCAGGCTTAGATATGCAGATGACACTACTCCTCTCATACAGTCATTCATTCATTCATTCAGTAGCATGTCCTTTGCAGAACCTCGCTCTCAAAACAACCTTCCGGAAAACCTCTCGATCATAAGCAAGATGTCCCGCGTCCGATACATCCATCTCGAGATCCTCCGCCACATCCTGCACCCATCTTCTCTTTGGCCTTCCTCTTCCTCTCTTCCTATGTACATTTTGTTTTGTTCGCATATTCTTTACAGGACATCTCTATCAACATCATCATCTTTCAGCTGATTGTTGATTTATTGGCAAGATTGCGCTCAGTAGTTTACCATTGCTTTCTGGGCGACCGGCTCACATACTCCTTTAGTTACCAACGCGGAGATAACCGCTACCGATTCTCGCACAACTTCACGTTACTCACGAGAGTATACGGGATTACGGAGAAAGTCGTGTTACCCCTAGACCAGAGAAACCGGCCCTAGGCATATACCCCTCCATTATTGTTCTCTCCAAACTTTCATGACGTTTCAAATGACCAAAATATATCAATTTTCTTTGTTTTATCGTCTTTAATAGCCAACCGTCTTCAAAATTCAGATCTTGAAGTATGGATGCATTTGTTCTTTTCTTTACCCAAGATATTCTTAGAACTCGTCTATAGCATTTATATTCAAAGGCATTTATGCGCTGTTCAGCTTGTTTAATAAGTGTTTAGGTCTCACAGGCGTATGTTGCAATGGGAAAGATGCATGCTCTTTAAAATCTAATTTTTTATAGTTCTATCTGTCCCACTCCATAATTTATTCAGTTGTTTTAGTCTTTCAGGAGAAATAGACAGTCATCGCTTAATTTCTTTCATTGTGTCACTATTGTTGGTAATCAATGACCCAAGTTATTCAAAACTGTCCACCACTTACGGATTATAAGAGCATCCTCTCTTTCAATAGACACTGTGAAAATCAAAATATTGTTCAGAATTAACACAAAACAAATAGTGACCACGGACAAATCTTTCTCTCATCCACAGATGACGATACTGAATTATGTCACAAACTGTGTATATCTCACACAGTGCTGAAGGATTATAAGAGCATCCTCTCTTTCAACAGACATATTGAAAATGAAAATATTGTTCAGGATTAACACAAAACAAATAGTGACCACGGACAAAACCTACTCTCAACCACAGATACACGATCAAGGAATTGAAAATGTCACAAAGTTCGAATATCTTTATCAGTCAACAACAACTGGGAGTATTCACAAGAATCCAAATACTGGCTGGCCATAGCAATGTAGGGCTTAAACAGTATGAAGAACCTACCGCACAACACCAGCAAACACGACCAATTAACATTGTCGAGAACATGTATCAGATGCAACAGGAATTCAAGAAACCGTCACATATGCCACCGAAGAACTAGAACCAGGCATACTGAAAGAAGAAATTATAGAAACCGTCAGATTAGCCCCATTGAATAAATCACCAAGAAAAGACGAAATAACCAAATGAACTAATTAAAGCAGCAAGAGAAGTAGGAACGGCATGACTACATAGACTTTTAACATTAATTGGCTAGGACAACAGACACCACGAGAAATGGGAAACTCAATAATTATTCCGATTTGGAAAAAAGAAGGCAGTAAAATAGACAGCACACAATACATAGGCATTTCCTCCCTTTTGCGTCATACTGGACAGACAAATATTGTACAAACTTCTTGAGAAAAGATTACGAACTTCATTAGAGCCCCAGCTAAGCGATACACAACTTTTTTTTTTATGTTCCATATCCCTTACAGGACGTTGCAGTCAACACGAGCATTTTTCAGCTGCTGTTGATTTACTAGGCAAGTTTTACGTTCAGTAAAATACAAACATAGGTAATGACCATAACCAAAGAAGAAAAATTAACAAAGATTCATCTAAAATAACACCCCCTGAAATAAGTAAAGATCTATAATTTCTTACTAAGTATATTATCATCAAATTGCAAATTAGAAGACGAGATAGAAAATAGATGCAATAAGGCAAATCAACTCATTAATCGAATGGCACCAATACTAAAGAAAAACACGTATCAATAGTAACTAAGAAAGCACTTTACAGCACACTCTTCCTACCATCTCTATGTTGCCAATGCCAAACTGGATAATGACAGGGGGGGGGGGGATCACAACAGAATTGAGATTCCTGAGAAGAATACTCAATGCATCAAGAGGAGCGAAAATCAGAAATGAAAAAATCTAAAGTGGGGGTTGTAGCAGTGTTAGATTTTATTGAAAGGCAGCAAGTCAAATGGTTTGACCATGTAATTAGGTTACCAAATAACTGTATACCACAACAAGCGATGATGTACAGACCAAATGGAAGCAGAAGAAGAGGCCAACCACGTAAACAGAGGGAATAGCAGAGTATGGGAATCTATTTACTTGAAGCCCGTAAACGGGCACTTTCCTGCTGCTTATACTTCACCTTGTCACCACAAGCTACAAGAGGAACATGATGAGATGAGATCATGCATCTTTCCAGTGACAACATATGGATGCAAGTCGTGGACCATTTCACAATCAATCACTAAAGATGTAAATTGGGGCTTTAGAGTTGAAATGTGACAGAGAGGCTCTTAGAATATCTTGGGCCAAGAGGAAGAAGAACACTGACATTCTACGTGAGATGGAAGACATCTGCCCCACAAACAATATCACAAAGAAAATTAGTTTACTTATGGCGTACTGTTTTTGTTTTCAACATTTCTCATTCTTCTATATTGTTCATTTGCGTGCTGACAGTTTTCCAATCTCTCGGTCAACATGTCAACTACTTGACACATGAATCACTGCTAACCAGGTCTGCTGACCTAGTATGTCTTTAGTTTATCCCTATTAGCCAGGTCTGCTGATCTAGCAAGTCATTAGTGTATGTCATATTTAATTGTTAACAACATGAGGGTTCGATCTCAGCTATTGTAGTTCACAATGGGAGAGAAAAATGGCCAAATATTCTCCCGTGCACTGGGACCTACAAAATAATTATGTCTAACATTTCACCTACCCAAGATTCCAGAGGGCATGTGTGATGAGGACTAACAATACAATGGGTAGACGATGGGAATTGCATATTACGCAGAATGTTGATTGGCGTTAACAGGAGCGAGACCGTCACACCTTGACAGAATGTTGCACCTGTCCACGGCCGCTTGCAGTGTGAGACGTGGAATAGATAAAATCGGGCAAGGTCAGATAAGATAAGAATGGTTGTAGGGGAATTTAACACTTTACGATAGATTAAGCAAACGTAACCCCATAACAGTGATTGTCTACCTGGCACCTTGCCGTCTTGACAGACGATAGTTTGTTATGTTGTGCTTCATCAACTACAACAAATGGCGGTAGCGAATGTGATTGATCAGACTAATTCTCGCAGTAAATGTTTATCAAAATTGGATGCATGATCATTTCCACCATCGCGCACCATATGACGCCTGCATGCTCATCTGCACTCATGTTCTCCTTTGTCATTATTGTCTACCACAAACAAAACAAAACTGTCCAGTTGCAGGAACCGCCAGGGACACAAAGATGTTCCAAGGCGCCAGGGCTAGGTTCTTTACTGGCCAAGACCTACTAACACGTCCTCGCGGTGCGTCCTGGGCAACAGTTCCCTTCGAGGTCCTGGATAACTTAGTAGGATCGCTGATTCTTCCGAAGTCGGAGAGTATCTGCCTGCACGGCGAGGAACCACCAGTCTGCATACCAATAAGCCAAACATGGGACAACGGATACTCACGCAAACCTCAGGTCCGGTATGACATCACACTGATGTTGGACAACAGGGTGTCTTCATCCGACATACAGGACTTCGCGCTGGAGTTCACAGCCAGCGAACACAAGCAAGCAAGCAGTAACCGCCTGATGCTGTGTGAAGTGTTAGTACAATCACAGTTTGTAGGCCTTAGTTCGTGGAAGGATAAGTGGGCCTTCTTTTGCTTCCGTAGCGATCATCGAGAGCTGGCATCGAACCCTATATGACCATGCTGATGCAATTGTCAGCGTCCACTGATATTGTTTTTGTTTTTTTTAAATTCGCATGTCCTTTTACAGGACATCGCTGTCAACAGCAGCATCTTTCAGCTGTCTGTTGATTTCTTGGCCAGATTACGCTCAGTAGTTTGCCATTGCTTTCTGAGCGACCGGCTCAGTTATCCCGCAAGTCACCAGCGGGGGACGAACCGCTCCCAGTTCTCGCCCACTACGAGACTCTGCGTGATAAACGGGATTACGGAGAAAGTGGTGTAACCCCTCGGCCAGAGAGACCGGCGAGACTGTCTTAGCGATATTAAATATTCGAGGTCCACATTTATTAGGTCACGGTTTTATTCTCCTTCTTTTTTTTTTTAAAGTTGCATATCCCTCACAGGACGTCAGCTGTTGATGATGTTCTTGGCAAGATTACGTTCAGTACCCGTAGGTAACCAACGCGACGCGATCCGTGTTCGTCACGTGGATATACAGGATTGCGAAGAAAGCCGTTAAATCCTTAGCCAGGGAGACCGACTACGCTGGAGATATGACAATTGCACTGGGTGGACAATGGTTTATTACAGAGTTTGGCTTATCGGACAATGGTTTATTACAGATTTGGACGGTTGTACAATGTTTTATCACAGAGTATGAAGGTTGGACAATGTTTTATCACAGAGTATGAAGGTTGGACAATGTTTTATCACAGAGTATGAAGGTTGGACAATGTTTTATCACAGAGTTGGAAGGTTGTACAATGTTTTATCACAGAGTATGAAGGTTGGACAATGGTGTATCACAGAGCTGCACTGAGTGAGCAGTTGAGGACCACCTATCTACACGTTTGCAAATTATAACGCAGCTGCACAGCTTAAGAAATAGTGAGGGATAGAACTACTCGGGTTAGAAAATGGGGGACAACAGAGTTGCACTAACTGGACAATGATGGACAACAGAGTTGTGCTGGTTGGACAATGGTTGACAACACAATTGCGCTGATTGGACAATGCTGGACAACAGAGTTGCACTGATTGGAAACTATTCTGTTATTATAGAGGAGATTAACTCCGGATGTACAATTTGTGAACGTGATAATACAATGTGTGAACGTAATAGTTCAACACGTGAACTTGATAGTACGACATGTGAACGTGATAGTACAATATGTAAATGCGATAGTACAATGTGTGAACGTTATAGTATAATATGTAACAGTGATATTGCAATATGTGAATGTGTTAGTATAATATGTACATGTGTGAAAGCACTAGTACAACATGTGAACGTGATAGTACAATATGTGAACGTAATAGTACAATATGTACATATGTGAACGCACTTGTCAATATGTGAAGGTAATAGTACAATATGTGCACATATGAACGCATTAGTACAAAATGTGAACGTAATAGTACAATATGTGCATATGTGAACGCACTAATACAATATGTGAACGTAATAGTACAATACGTGAACGCGCTAGTACAATATGGGAACATGATAGTACAAAATGTACAATATGTGTACACGCCAGTACAATATGTACGTATGTGAACGCGCTAGTACAATATGTACATATGTGAACGCACTAGTACAATATGTGAACTTAAAAGTACAATACGTGAACGCGCTAGTACAATATGTGAACATGATAGTACAAAATGTACAATATGTATACGCGCTAGTGCAATATGTACGTATGTGAACGCACTAGTACCATGTGTACATATGTGAACGCTCTAGTACAATATGTGACAGTTACATAAATAAACACATATAGTATTGTTTGGCGCTCACAGAAGGAGAAGAAGGAAGCAGAGACTAGAGGACGCACTAGACAAAATAGAATTTGAAAGCTATAGTTACCGACCGGGATCGAACCTGTCACCTCCAAATGACGACTGCGCCTCGCTGCAGGAACAAGTGTACTTCGACGCATGACTTCATTAGTCTTCATTAGTCATGTCTATCATACACATGAACCTACAACTATGGAATACAGACAGAATTCGTATCAAACCATTGAGATAGCACCATAGGTTTCATAATTTATATTAAACCAGCATAGGTCAAATAACAAATACTCAAACACATCGGACTGTAATGCTGTGTCGAGTATATTAACAAACATTTAAAGAAAAGAAATGATCGGTTGCTTACCCGTTGAGGCCACATTCATTTCCTGTGTAGTACAGTATGTGAACGCGCTAGTACTTTACTTCCAGAAATGTCGGACATTTACGACAAATATCAAGATCGTAATATACCAGTAAGTGTAGGTCATCACGGGCGAAGTAATAAGAGCGCTCGTTCTTAACCATCCGGTGTGCTGATGCCGAGATAGTGGATTCAACCCCTACACCGGTCAATTGGGCTAAAATGTTGACTTCTGCCCTTGACCTTGTCACGTAAATTATAAGGACATCTTAAGTAGGAGTGGGTTCGCCTGATGGCGAGGGACACTGGTAATCCACACGCAAAGATCAGTCTAGTGCTCTAGAAGCAATAGCACTATATGGAATACTCTTGAGTTAAAAGCGAGCTAACAAACAAATTTAACAAATAATAATTGCGGCAAAGGGCCACTTTTCCGCGCCATGAGGCATCAATCAATCAATCATGTGCCATGCCGGAAAGCGTGGGTGGTCATGACTCGCCATTTCACTCGATCACCAGTGTCGTGGATCATCAGCTCAGTGTTCCTGTCTCGTCTATGCCATGTGGCCAAGCCATCCAGGTATTTTCCTCTCGGTCTTCCTCTTGGTCTGTTCCCTTCGATCTTGCCAGTTGTAACTAAGTTCTCCATAGTTGAGTATATAGTTAAACCAATCGGTATTCGACACTCCTTCCGAAGATTTGTCCTGGCACCAACTGTCGGCTGGGTCGGCCCGGGAGCTCAAGTCATAGAGAAACACATCATCATTTCAAAGAGGATCCGAGCACATGCCCGCCAGACCACGTGCTAAGTGTTCTAATCACTACTCCTTCACAACTCACAAAGACCAGTAATAGGATAAATACAACGCTCTTGGGGTAAGAAATTGGCAATTCTAAAATAATATGTAGAATTGATCTGAGGTCAATGCTCATTGAGTTGGCCAGAGAGCAATATATTGGAGGGTCTAGAAAGAATACGTGGCATCAATATATGCAGTACTATCGGCGTCTCATGGAGATAGGATGTGTATAAGTCATCACCATCGTCTTATCTTCACTACTCGGCGAAACGCTTCTCTACCTCTTGCCATTCCTCCCTTATAATACACCTTTATGCCATTCCTTTTGTATAATACATCATCATGCCCAAGATGTCTGCAATGCCATGTACTGTTCCACCTCTGCCTCTTTTTCCATTAACCACATCTTTCTTCTCAGTTGTTTTTTTTTCCTGACCACTGTGATGCTAATTATGGCCATATTATTTTACGAGGGGATGTAAATAAGTAAGTCACAAATGGCTGTAGAAAAATATTTACATATGGTAACAACTTGAAACCAGTTTATTTTTATACATACATTGTCCCTTTATTTCTCAACATAATTTCCACCAACATTGTTGCACGGCCAGAGTTCAAACAGGAAAGTACTGCCATAACTATGATGCTGAAATTGAGACAATCAAGATAGCAACAGAGAAATTACAAAATACCAGCCATGGTAAACTACTTGTGGTGATATTGACATATGCAAAATCAGTAATAGAGGCACTCCTGTCTGGGAAATTACCAGTTCTAAGAACACTACTTTCTGAACTTAGAAGTCAGCATTAGGTCACCATACAGTGGATACCATCCCACTGTGGAATACCCGGAAATGACAGAGCTGATCGATTGGCTAAGGAAGGAGCAAAAGAAGAACAGCCTGATGTGCCCATTACATTCCACGAAAAGAAAAAAATGATAAAATCAGTCAGAAGGCCACCAAACCCTACTCAAGACGACTACCACGTTATGGACAGACCAGAACAGGTCATTATTCTGCGCCTCAGAACAAGACATAATAGATTACGCAACCACATGTATACAAGATTCAAGATTGGTGACTCAGTCATGTGCACATGTGGTTTGGCGTCGCAGACAGCAGTGCACATACTCCAGGACTGCCCAAACTATAATATATCCAAGAGAACTTTCTGGCTTAGAGAGACAACAGTTGAAGATAAACTCTATGGACCGCTGAGTGAACTAAAAAAGACTGTTAGATTCTTACAAGAGACAACATTGCAGTTATAGACATATTTCAAGCGAACGAAAGAAGAAGAAGAAGATGCACTTATCCCATCGTTTTTTCAGTCCTCCCAAACCGGCTGCATAGAACTGCGTGCTCTGTTTTCTAAACCACGTTTTCACTTCACATTCATCTTCGGCGTCATTCGCATCCTTGAGAAAATGTTTCTACCCAGCTATGCACCGCTTTACGGGACAAACATTTGTCAGTATAAACGGGAAGCATTTCGTTATGAATGTCCTTTGCAGGCAGTCTTTTTGCCCACAAAAAACGCATAACAGCACGTTGCTCTTTGGTTGTACACTCCGTAAGTACAGTCGTCATTTTGTTTATGCGCTGCGTATGTGAATGAGACGACTGAAGAACGGGAATATAAAGTTCGATGTTGCTGTCACCTAATGACACCTGTAGAAAACACCAACTACATTAACCTGCCATCCCACATAACTGTGTGACTTACTTATTAACTCACCCTCGTAGTAAGGAGACTCGATACTTTTTTATGAGCCTGCTCGCTTCCATGTTCAGATCTGGAGTGCAAGCATAACTAAGGAATCCCTGTTCACACAATGAGACGTATTATGTATATGGTGCTACTATATATTATAGACCAATGGACACTCGATGGGCGATGTGATCAATATCATACCGGCTCCCTTTATTTCCCATAGAATTTTCTGGTACATATTATGGGTTGAGTCGACCAGAAAGGACAGGTCAGTTTTTTAAAACCCAACATCGATGGGGATTCAAACATATTGCCATTGGGCGGGCAGTCGAGCATTCCAGCCATCGCACTGCCACGTCTGCCTACACTGTGTACAGGGTATGAATATTAAAATCGACAAGCTGTGAAAGGAAACTAATCAAGCGAAATAAAATATGCAAGGAATCCAAGACACATTTTGATTAGACTACAAGTACAGTGGAATTTCTCGCCAATGGAAGAAACAAATTCTTGCCTGAGGGAAGAATCGATGGGGAGAAAGGAATTGTTTTCTTTAATAATATATAGAGTTGGGACGTTTTGAGATCTGAATAATGCCCGAATGGACACAAAGAATGTGAGATGAATAGCAACTTACTGCCGTTCCAGTTAGTTCTAAGAAAGGACATTGGGTGGCAGAGAGCTTGTCTAATTGCGATGGGAGAGATGAAATAAGATGTTTTGTTTCGCTTTCTAAAAGCTGTACATGTCAGGTAAGAATTGTTACAGAGAATTCAGACGACATCTGTACTGAGCACCCCATTATGAAATTGAATAAAATAACAGAAACAATTTGAAGTGCGTAATTTCGAAATGCTTTCCTATTCACTTGTGCGTTATGATGAAATTGACAAAGGTCAGAAAATAATGTGAAAGAAGTTATTGAAGATTGTTTTAACACAACAGTAACTTGCCAGTATGAAATGATTGTTCTTATACAACAGTAACTTGCCAGTATACAATAATCATCATCTTGTTGCAAGTGCTTTGCAGAACGTGGCTGGGGAGAACTCTTCTTCATCTGTTTCTCTGTCTTATGTATTTTAATGTCCAGTGAATGTTTTAATGTAGTATCTACCGTCGTCTTGGTAGACCCGTGCCTCTCCTTCCAGGAACCCCATCCTTTTCATTATATCTTATAATTCTTCTAAGCCACTTAACAAACTGCACGTCCGTTGCAGGGTGTGGAATATCACATCCAGTCCCTGTTGGTCGTCTGTCATTTACTAGACAATGTTATATTCAGTCCCTGTTGGTCGTCTGTCATTTACTAGACAATGTTATATTCAGTAACATCAGGTGTTAGTCACCATGACTGAGCTACCGCATGACAGTAGACGGAACTGCATGCTTTCTGTTAGTGCCGAATGTTGGGTGGTGCGCACCAAACCCGACACCCCACATTGTGTCAACGTCTTCAGCGGAGGAGCGCAATTGGGAGGGTACAAGCCTTACCTTGGTGTAGGGAAATGCAACCTACAGACTAAATGTCGTAGCAGGGCAGACAAGGTCCTAAGCCTTGTTCGGAAACTGGTCTAGGATCGAAGCTGCGACAGGCGGACAGTTAGAGCATTGCTTTGTGATCCGGTAGCTTCTGCAGCTCGCCTTATTCCAGACATATTGGTGTTACCTTTCTCTGGAGTAAACCAGGCAGGCCAAGAGAGAGAGGGATCATGTTGTGAGGACGAAAACATGGTCTCTTTAATGCAGCCAAGGCGTTGTGCTGTGGAGAGGTATAATGCCTGTTTTGAAGCATAATGTAACAAACTATTGTCTGTCAAGACGGCATGGTGTCAGTAGTTTATCATTGTTTTCTAAACGGTCAACGTTTAAATCCCACTGAACGGCGTGTACGTGGAATCATCTAAAGCACTGTGACATTAAATATGGCCAAAGTATTTCAGTTCCTGCGACATTATGCTATAAATGACCTTGTTTGCTTCCATGTTCAGGTCTTCTTCTTGACCCAGGATATTCTTAAAATAAATTTCATCTGCGTATACGGTCCCAAGATGGCGGTTAGGCATAGAACCGTTACGACCTCTGGAGTATTTATCCTTGTGGCTGCGGTTTGCATTCTCATTGTCCTCATGTTGGATTGGTAGTATATGGTTCTGCTGACTTGAGTGCAGATGACACAGTCTTGATTGCAGACAATGAACAGGACCTGCAAAATTTAGTACATGCTGTTGTTGCACACAGTGAACAACTAGGGTTAGAACTGAATATTAAGAAGACACCGATTATGGTCGTTACTGGGAAGAAGGAAATACACAATGTTATATACGAGTAAATGGGCATACTCTTAAACAAATGAATCGATACTGTTATCACGGCACAGTCATCACATTTGATGGGAGATGCATTGAAGAGATTAGAACAAGAATTGCCATTGCGAAGGTAGCCTTTTGAAAGATGAAAAACATACTGACCAATAAAAAGATATCAATTGAAACGAGAAAAAGAGTGTTGACGTGCCACATAGAACCTATACTTTTGAATGGATGTGAAACGTGGACAATAAGCAGTCAAGCTGAAAAACAGCTGGTGGTTGTGGAAATGTGGTTTCTGAGAAAAATGCAAAGAATACCATGGACAGACAGAAACACCAACGAACAAGTCCTTCAGGAAACAAATGAAGATCGTTAACTGATTAGAGACATTAGACGTAGACAGTCAAAATGTTTTGGGCATGTTATGAGAAGAAATGAATTGGTGAACTAGGTGACGACTGGCAAGATCGAAGGGAAGAGACCAAGGGGAAGACCGAGAAGTAAATACCTGGATGGCTTGGCCACTTGGCATGGTCGAAACAGGAACACATAGCTGATCCACGACTCTGGTGATCGAGTGAGATGGCAGAACATGACCGCCCCGGCTTATCGGCATGGCACATGATTGATGGATAGATGGACTTGAGTGATTTGCCTTTTCGGTTCACGAATGCATTTTTCAGGAGACTCCTAGGAGTCGACGCTGGAGCTACGAAGGTCGTACTTTATGCGGCGCTGTCGGCGGGTCACCCTGCAGAAAGATACCGAGTCATGTGAGAAAACCCAGGTCAGTGAAGTCTTTCTGGTGACTGCCGATTCCATCGACGATGAACTGTAATTTTCGTGGAGGACTTTTGTGTTGGGATTCTGGCGGCGGCATTATGCACAGTGTACCTGTGCGGGCTGTTGGCTTGCCGAGACTCCTGTCTTTTCCACTTTTCACATTGGACAGTGAGGAGCATTTTGTGTGATATTCACTGGCACAAGAACGGAGCATAATGGGGACGACCAGTAGCCGTGAAGTTTGAACCGCGACTAACTAACTATCTAACTAACATTCTAACAATTTTTTCTATAACTTCTAAATTCATAGTTAGCAACGGTTGACAACAGCAATATTTTCTTTGATATGTAAATTACCTCACGAAGGTATCTATACCATGATATTTATGTTTAGTTTTAGAATTCCATAAACAGAATGAGAATCCTTATCTATTTTACACTAGGCTAGTATAACTAGTGCTGGTCTCCCTGGTCTAGAGGTTACACGACTTTCTCCCTAATCCCTTATACTCTCGTGAGTAACGTGACGTGTGCGAGAATTGGTAGCGGTTCTGGCCGCGCCGGTAACTTACGGGGTATGTGAGCCGGTCGCTCAGAAAGCAATGGCAAACTACTGAGCGTAATCTTGCCAATAAATCAACAATCAGCTGAAAGATGCTGATGTTGACAGCGATGTCCTGTAAAGGATATGCGAGGGAAAAAACAGTATAACTAGTGTAAAACATCACCATTGTGTGCCATGCCGATAAGAGTGGTCGGTCATGTTTCGCCATCTCACACGATCACCAGAGTCGTGGATCAGCTCTGTGTCCTTGTTCTTGACTTAAATGTGCCATTGGCCACACCATTCAGATTTTTACCCATCTGCCTTCCCCTTGTTCTTTTCCCACCAGTCTTGCCCGTTGTCACCAAGTTCTCTAATTTATTTATTCTAATAACGTGCCTAAAATATCGTGACTTTTTAACACAAATACGACACTTTAAGTATCTCTCTTGGCAAGGGATGGAATCTATTGGCAGTCTGCTGGAGGAAATATGACCAACCTAGGCTTAATCCCAGCCGGTCCGTAATCGCTGTGCTTTCATGGGTATGTCATAATGTGTCTCTCCGCAGATTTGAAATGTCAGTACCGGTCTTGCACACCGTCTGAGCTTGAAGAAAGGAAAGGAGAGCTTAGTAACATTGCTACTGTGAAGATGGTACCGGATCTAGAGATGGCAGGCTACCATTCAACGATCAAAAATAGAGAGCATCTGTTGGATTTCTCCCCCCCCCCCTTCCCAGAACATGCTGGTGTGGTGGGAAACGAGCAGACGTACAGATTGGTTGGGTCTGCACCCATTAGTGAGGCGAGTGAGTGAGTGAGTGGCAGCTTGCCGTCTTGACAGACGAAAGTATGTGGATTGAAATTTGACCAAAATTCCATCTCACAATGCTTGGGCATGGATTCAGAGAACATGTTTTGCCCACGCAGCATGTTCCCTCTCTCGGCCTTGCCTTGTTTACTCCAGAGAAAAGGATAACCAGTCCGTCTGGAACAAGGTAGGCTGCCGACGTTGGCGGTTCAGCTTGGTGAGGTATTCGCGCATGAAAATGCAGATTTTTTTCGGGGCCCTTTGGAATCGTGTGTACAATGCAGAAGAATGGGTAGATCATCACGGTTTGGAAATATGTTGCTGCAGAGTGTGACCAGAGGATCTTATCAACACTCAAATTTCCGAGGAAAGTCCAGACGGACATACCATCATATTTCTACTTGGACCATTAGTATTTAAACTCTTCGCTGGCTGGTGCAGATAAGGACGGAGCACGTATAAAAATGCTCCGAGTGCTGTTAGGTCGGTTCTTGACTCAACTCAACTCCACAGGTCCTTGTCTACACCAACCTCACTCAAAAGCAGCATGCGATTGTGGGATTTTATGCGATCTAGACACCAGTGCACTTAAAGAGTTGTAATGCAATGCTCAAGAGGATTCACGGCCAACGAACCACGCCTCTAAGCCAGGCTAACTAAGATTAAACAGCAAATGTGTTCCACCCAAAGGTGAATACCGAGCATCCTAGAGATCTTTGCCCTGGGCGTTATAGCTCATGCCATGTGGCTTTAGTGATCATGTCTGTCCACAGCTTTCTGGCTCGTGTGCTGCCAATAATCTCTGATTCTGATGTCCCTCTATGCCATTATGTCAAACAGTTCGGCATTTTTTCTTCATCTCCTTGGGTTAAGACACACTAATATGTATAAGACAGGCGATTAGTGGGTCCTGGAACAGAATCGACTCCTACTTTCATTGACTGACGTATTAAGGACAGTATTAGCCGCGGGGCAATTAAATTAGTGTCAATATTTTTCATTTATTCATTATTCATTCATTCATTCATTCATTCATTCATTCAATCATTCATTCGTTATGTTTTCTTCTACTTCTTCTTCTTCTTCTTACTTTACTTCTTCTTCTTCTTGTTCTTCTTCTTCCTCAAATCCCCCCCCCCCTCCCTTTTTTTTTCTCCTGCCAATCCTCCCCGGAGTCATCGACATAATCAAATAATACTGAAGCAACAGGATACTGACGTCATTTAGATATAGCGGGCTGCAGACTGTGGTGCCGGATAGGACATTCACAATTTGAATTCTGAGAAAAGTGTAACTAACAAAGCCTTCAGAATCCACGGGGCAAAAGAAATAACGGAAAACCTATAAATACAAGGGGTAAGAGAAGCAGAAACATACATGCGTAATATGCGGAAAACATGAACTGGGCTGCAGAGGATGGCTAATGAATGGAGGGCGTGGAGTAAGTTACTTAATGCAAATCTTGTGGGTGAGGGATGTGTGTATGTGTGTGTGGGGGAGGGGGTGGATGGTAGGAAGTGTGTGGGTGTTGGTGGGTGGGGGTTGTGTGGGTAGGTGGGTGCGGGGTGTGAGCGGTTGGGGGATGAGTGTTTTGCTGGGTGGTTGGAGGTGCGTGGATATTGGTGGGTGGATGGTGTGTGTGTGTGGGCTGGGGGATGGGTGTGTTTGCGGGGAGATGTGTGTGTGTGGGGGATGTGTGTTAATAGGCAAGGGTGGGTTGGTGGGTGTTTGGGTGGGGGTGTGAGTGGGGTGTGTAAGGGTTGTATGTGGGTGGATGGGGATGTGTGTGGGTGGGTTTGGGTGCATGTGGGTGGAAAGAGGTTGTGTGGGTGGGCGAGGGATGTGTCTCATAACATTGTAATATGCATTGTTTATGTTTACAACATTAATTTGACAATGCATTTTCCTATGTGAATGCATCATGCGCTATTGATGAATGAAAGATGGGTGATTGGAAGGGCCGAATGTAAGACCGGCCTGCGTGCCCTATTTGTAACCCTTTTAAAGTAAAGTTGAACTGAAATGAATTAAATTGAATTGCTTGAGATTCTATCTCCCAATGGGCGAAAGAAGAAATAAAATGTTGTCTCTGATGTTTAATTCTTTCATATTTATTTCTAGATAGACACTTGTTCTTGTCTACTTGAGGTAATATAAAGTCGGGGCTGTTGTTTTTGTCACTTGTATTGAACCTCTTCGATTTGTTGTCACATTCACGGGTTGCGAAAAGCATCGACAGACTTAAGAGACCAGCGTCCTAACCTCCAGGGACCTCCTCGTCTGTAAACTAATGGAAAAGACACAACTAATGTATGTCAAGATGTAGACTTAATGCAAATCTTGGCCTAGTTGTGTTCTTCCTTTTCCTGATTGCCTATCTGGGAATCTCAGCAAGACTCCCAGATTTAATGAGCTTACTTGGGTATAGCAGAGCGAGAATCGAAGCGTCCCAGCAATCAATTATGCATTCCCAACCGCATACACGGGATCAGATTTCATTAATCGACGAAATGTGCAGATAATGGGACCTAATTGTTTTTGCATAATACACTGTCTGGTCTTACACAACCTGGTCGGCGGTCACTCCTGGTCTAAAAATAAATCCACGTACTACGGGCTGTCTGTGGCTTGAGGGTAAAGAACGCAGTTTCACAATACCGACATACAGGTTCGAAATCAACAACGGGCGATTTAGGAATAGATGGTTTTGTGTTGATTTTTACAGGGTTGTGAGCGTCGGCTTTTCTGAAAGCAATGACATACTACAGAATGTAAAATTTCCTAGATAATCACAAACAGCCAGTAAATGTTAAGGTTGGTTGCGACGTCTTGCAAATGATATGCATGTAACTGTATCTGCAACTGCATATATAGACACAGATAGTGATGCATAGAGGGGATGTAGACGGGAACATCGTTCGGTTAATTGGTTTGTCTGGGTTGGATGCCTGTGGTTCCTCTGAAAGACT
Source organism: Cepaea hortensis (assembly GCA_963921405.1). Taxonomy (NCBI): domain Eukaryota; kingdom Metazoa; phylum Mollusca; class Gastropoda; order Stylommatophora; family Helicidae; genus Cepaea; species Cepaea hortensis. The sequence goes on from OY992877.1 coordinate 202,532,924, forward strand.
GAATTTTAACTCTTAATTACTGTGAATTTTAACTATTAATTACTATGAATTTTAATTTTGAATTATTCCGAATTTGAACTCTTAATTACTGGGATTTTAAAGTCTTCTCATTACTGAGAATGTTAGCCTTTAATCACCGTGAATTCTAACTCTTAATAATTGGGAATTTAAATTATTTATTGCAGTGTATGTTAACACTTAATTACTTGGAATCTTAAATCTTAATTACTGTGAATTTTAACTCTTAATTCCCTCGCACTAGCATTCAGGTTATCCGAGCCTTGAAGAGGTCTTGCATCTGTCAGAGTCAGGTTGCTTTAGAGACGTTTATCCAGGTCCCTTACCAACTTACTGAATCCATGTAGACTGTTGCAGCGATCTCATTGCCCTCCCCATGCTAAGAAATCAGTAGCGTATGGAATATTAGTACTTCAACTTGGCATCCGTGGACAGAATCATAATATAATCAGGTTGGGATTAAGAACATCACTTACGGGACGCCTGTGGCTAGGCCAAGGTTGGTAATATTAGAAATAAATCCACTGATAGATTTGCTTTCCTATAAGTAGAGGGAAAAGATAGAAATTAGAGAACACACTTGACAAAATGTAGACATTGAAAGCTATAGTTTTCACACCAGAATTCGGACCTTTCGCCTTCAATCGTCGACATCTCCACGCTTAAGTAGCAAACAAAGGGGGTTAATAAGGCAGACGTATCGATTTCACTGCACGGGGTTTTATCCCATTTGGTTTGGTCTCTTTCCGCAAGGCGGCTGCCGAAAGCGTCGCAAAAAGCAATCACTGTTTAGTTTAGTTTAGTTTAGTTTAGTTTAGTTTAGTTTAGTCGACTGATCAACATCACGGCACACGGGTGTAACCCATAAGTGCTCCGTTCTACTCCTAACTCAAGTCTGAGTCTGGAGAAACTCAGCTCAGTGCACGAACTCCGTAGCACAAGCGATTATAATGAAATACTTGGGTAGATTTTTAACTCGAAATTTTGCCCGGGCAGCGCCGTTAGGCTACTCTTTTTCGATTTCCAACTGCCAAGGGATTTTTTTACGTGCGCAACAATACACAAGGGCTCACTACCCAGAGACCAGGGGAAAGTTTATTACTGGAAGTCCACGTGAAAAAATCCTGGTCATCACCGGGGCTTGAACCCGGGACCTCCAGCACTCGAGGCGGACACAATACCTCGAATACCTCGAGACCACGCAGCCCCCTAGCCCCGTAGCTCCAGCGACAACCTCCGGGAATCTTCGAGAAAATTGGACTTGCGACGTAGCCTGATATCGAATCCGCAACCTTCGGATCGCAAGGCATTCGATGTAACTACTTCGCCATTGAGACTCGTAACAGTCGCGGGAGACTTGGATGCAGGCCGCCTTGCGTTTGTTTCCATATAATTGTATGAGTGCCGATCGTTCAGAAAACTTACTACTACACGTAAACTTGCCCAGGAATCACAAACATCCAAAATACTTTGGAGTTGACTGCTACGTCCTGTAAAGGATATGCAACTAACTGAAACCCTGCTGCAGTCATGATTTCTCTAGCATGTCCTGAAGATGCACAGATTAGTCAGTTTTCCTCCACATGTGTTATATATTTCATTGACACCAGACTTCAATTCAAAGCCCAGGGGATACATTAGGTTCCTAAGACAGGAATCACTTTAATTTTACAGTCCATTTTTTTGTTCTGGCAACTCGCCGTCTTGATAGACGATAGTTTGTAAAATGGAGTCATACCTCTCCACAGCACAAAGACGGGGCTGAATTCAGAGACCATGTGTTGCCCATGCAGTATGATCCCTCTCTCGGCCTGTCTAGTTTACTCCAGAGGAAATGTAACACCAATAAATCTGAAATAAGACAAGCTACATAAGCTGCCAGATAAGCAAAGCATTGATCTAACTGTCTGCCTGTCGTAGCTTCGATCATAGACCACTTGCCGACCAAGGCTTAGCGCCTATTCAGCCCCGCGTTCACATTTAGTTTTGTTTGCTTGTATTTCCTCGTACTAGGTGTACAACGGCCAAATAAAGTTATGATTAAATGTGTAAGCAATTTTTTTACTGAGTGGGCAGAAGACAGTAAGGTAGAATGAGCCGGTCACATGACGTTGATGTAATCATTGCATATTTATTGGTTTACTGCAGTTCAACCCATTTTATACTTCATAAGATGGCTGGCGTGAGACTGACTACATCTAGTCCAGTTTGGTCAAGAAAAAATAAGCTTAATACCATGTATACATTATGGCAAAGAAACGCGATCTTTTGCATGTTTAACCTGCACTTAATTCATTGCAAATCTATTCTATCTTTTTATATTGGTATTTATAGATATGCATATGGTCTCCAGTTCAGGGATACGTCCATGCCATTTGTAATATTACCCCACTCTGTATTGGATATTATTACTTGCAGTTCTTCTTCTTCTTCTTCTTCTTCTTCTTCTTCTTCTTCTTCTTCTTCTTCTTCATCATCTGTTGCTTCTTCACCTTCTTCTCCCACTCCTCCTGCTTCAAGACAGGGATCTTGTATTGTAGTTTGTGCGCTCGTTCAAAGAAACTGCAAATCCCCCGGGTCGTTACCTCGACATATCTGACACCAGAACTGACTACAACCGCGCCTGTCTTCCCGTACTTTAATATAACGTGTCCTAGTTATTAATTTAACTCTTCTATTCCAGTATTCCTTGCTCTAACTACTTACCCAGGCAGCAGCTGCCTTACAGTACTTTCTGTAAGAGAATAGGAGAGTTAACTGGAGGTGACCACAATATAGCTTCGGGTCAGGACAAAAGACGGATACAAATTCAAGAGTACTGATAATGAGATTCAAAGATCAATCCTCACGATGTGTCTGCCCTCGGTCAATCCAAGCTATTTGCTGTCCACGAGTCGGTATGCGGTCCAAGAATTTGGCCAGTCGTCGTAGCACGGAAATTTAATACAAGCTCCACCACTTTCTACTGACCAAACACATTGCTGAATAACCTTTTTTGACCAGCACGTTCACTTGGGACTGAATACAGGATGACCATTTTAGACACTTTAAGACTAGTTTTAAAAGGGGCTTCCCTTTTAGATAATTTAAAACGAGTTCAAACGGAAGTTAACGAAGCTGACAGCGAACTGCGCTGATAATGTCATGTGCGGGTTCGACGCCTATGCTCGTCGCCTGCGAAAGTGAGGGTATGTCTGGCACCCTATTAGTCCGTGCATTCAGGCATACAAAATGTGATGACGATATTACATCACAGACGTGAAACTGCTGCCGGACCGTTTTGTTTAGAAGATTAGTTTTTAAGGGCTTTTTTTTCAAAAAACTTAAGACCAGTTCAAATGGGCGTGGCCGAGGTATAAAGAACGCTTTTCACAATCCCGCATGCGGGGTTCGAAACCAGCTGCAGGTGGCTTGGGGTCAGAGCGCCTGTTTTGATTTTTTAACAATGGTTAGATTGTAGGTCGTTCGGAAACAATGACAAACTAGCCAACGTGAAATTACCGAGAAAATCAAAAACAGCCTTTAAATATAATAAACTAGCTGACCCTGCCCGGCTTCGCCCAGACCCTGGTGGGGAGCATCTCATTTAATTCATATAAGTAGTCATATAAGTTCCCGTTCCCGTTACCGACTATCTGTCTGTCTGTCTGTCTGTCTGTCTGACCCGGCCCGACATCGCCCAGCTCCTGGTGTGAAGCATCTCATTTAATTTATATAAGTAGTCATATAAGTTCTCGTTCCCGATGTTATCGCGGACCTCAGAGAGAAGTGTCTATGTAGAAGACCATTTCCTGGACGTACGTATTTTGGGAGGGGGAGGAGGGAGGAGGGAGGAGGAGGAAGAAGAAAAAAAAACTACGACAGTTGGCATCTCTGGAATGAAAGGAAGGCGTGTAGAAAATTTCATCTCAATCGGATGGGCCGTTCGCGAGCGTATAAAGGACATACGGAGATACGCACATCCTTTTTTATATATAAGATTGGAGAACTTGGTGACAACTGGCAAGATCGAAGGGAAGATAACAAGAGGAAGACAGAGAAGTAAATACCTGGATGGCTTGGCCACGTGGCATGGTCGAGACAGGAACACTGAGCTGATCCACGATTCTGGTGATCGAGTGAAATGACCTCCCACGCTTATCGGCAAGGCACATGATGGATGGATGGCTAACAGTACATTTTCTCCAGCATTTTACCACTCTCTTCCTTACTGCTCTTGACAGATCTTTACTGCCACGTCAGTTTTTCATCTTGCAAAAATATCTATAAATGTAGTCTTTGTATTGCATTCTGGGCTGTCAGATTTCACGGACTTAATGATGTGAATCTTGCATGGCTTGGGAGTGTTGAGTGTATAGTGCTAGAGTTATATTTTAATAGACTGATAGGCACCCTGTCAATGATGCGGTCAACATCACACCGGACATTGTCCAGAACATTTCCCGGGTATCTATATTAGGCTGGATCGACCTGGGAGCCAACACAAGAAGCATACCCGATTGGGTGAGGCTTCGACCACATGGCCACAGAATCCGCAGTCAAGTGTGCTAACTACTGTCCTATAATGGCTCTCGAGCGGCCAAATAGGTGTGTATGACGAAGTTAGTTCAGTGGGTGGGTTGTTAGGTAGGTAAGTGGGTAGGTAGGTGTGTATTAGGGTGAGCTGGTGGGTAGTTACGTAGTTAGATTGTTACTTAGATGTTTTTACGTATTTAAGTTAATAGTTAGATGAATAGGTGTGTGGCTGGGTGGGCTGGCAGGTAGTTACGTACTTAGGTTGTTACTTAGAAGTTTTTGCGTATTTAAGTTAATAGTTAGATGAATGTGTGTGTGGCAGGGAAGTAAATAATTAGTTGGGTAGGCAGATGTATAGTTAAATAGTTAGCTGAGTAGATACGTATTTAGGTAGTTAGTTGTGTGAGTAATTAAATGGCAAGGTGGATGGTTAGGTAGGTTATAGATTTAGTATTTTCCATAAATATAATTACTATATATTCAATAGTGTCCCCGCTTTGCACTTGTTTGAACCAGTCACCCTTACTCCGCTCTATAATTGCACACAAACTAACGAAGATCTCCCCAACATGTTCTATGCATGTCTAAGCATAGCACCTCAATGTTTCTCCCAGGAAATCAATCGCTCCACAACTAATTGTTATTTTAGTAAATAACTCGCATATCTCCTTCTTTTCACAGCTATTTCCCCGTTGTTAGCTCGTGGCCGTCTGTTTATTTGAGATTAGAATACACGGTATGTTTACGAAAATACCTTCTTTATATGGACGAGCCGGGAAGAAATATAATTTGTACACTGTTTGTGTTTATTCTTGTGCGGTTCCTCTCGCTATTTTTCTTGGCCCGCTATTTATTCGTAAGCGTTTTCCTAGCATATCTGTTGTCGCCTGCTAGATAAGGGAAATCATTAGCGCATGCCTAAGGCGAGTCAGCCTTCTTGGTTAAAATAACAGGAAGGATTCGGAGAATTACAAGGAGCTTCCAACTTCTTCCTTTTAACAACACGATCAGATATACACTTTACGACGAACTTCACCAATACGATTAATTAATTTTTACGGGACTGTTCGTATTTGTGGTATATTAGCCTCGTCAGAATTGACTGAATGAGCATATTTTCCCTTAACAATTATTAGAAAAATACTGCTCGTAAATTATGGTGGAAACTGAAGGAAGGGAGGTAGTCACAGGCGCTGGAACTTTAATTACACCCCCTCTTCCCCCCACCACCGCGACATTTAATGGTATAAATGAAAGATAACTACAACAACAACAACGATAATTATATAATTACCAAAGCTGGGGGACTTCCATTCTGAACAACAAATCCCGACACAAGAGCATGCAGTGGACATGTGGAGTGTTAGGGACATCTCATTTTGTAGGTCTAAAGGGAAACGAACGAACGAACGAACATCATTTTCAAAGGGCCACAAATTGGGCATGCAGACCCGTTTTACGTTCGGCCCTTCCAGTCACTCATCTTTTGTACATCAATTGTCTGTTGTGCATGTTACATTTAGATAGAAAAGACAAAGATACTTGTGGATGCAGTCAGAAATAGATGGTCAGTCTTTCCCTCTCTTAGCGGATGACGAGCGCAGGAACCGAACCCTCGTCCGACCGCTCTCATGACACTATCAATTATCAGCATAGCCCCCTAACGATTACACCAAATCCCGCTCTAAAATGCAAACCCCGTTGCAGGATCCTGTTGTGGGTGTGTGAGGTGACGGACCATCACATGACGTCATAATACCGAGAAACGCCTTATGTTTGCTTCTAAACAGTGTTTCACATCGCGCAGCGGGATCTACGTTACCGGATATTCCCGAGTACAGGATCATGAACGTGCAGACCAGCTGACATACAATACACCTCAGCGTGTGGCTGGCCGATTGGCTGGAATGCCGGGCTCTTATTCGTGAGACCCGGGTTGGAATCTTCGGTAAGGTGTGGAGTTTTGTTTTGTCCGGGGCAAAAAGAAAACTCTAGCCTGCACAGCTCGCGACGACTGCACTAGCTATGCGGTCTTAATTCAAGCATATCGAAATCAAGAGAAAAGATATTGCAATCAACGCCTGGTGGGAACAGTGAGCTGAGAAACTGGGATGGCAGCTGGATCGGAGGTCTGAGCACTCATGAGAATACCCAATGTGTAGTGACGTAGATCACCACAATATAATGTAACATTACATGACTAACCACTGCAACTACATTGTAGTTATGAAATACGTTTTTATTTTTTTCGCTTGCTTGTTTTTTAATGTTGATGGTGACAGAACTTTCGTCACACCGCAATATAACTACCACGCTCGTTTCTATGTTTGTGATTGTATATGCCAGCTTTCCTAACAGTAAGGGGGATGAGTGGTCTCGAGGTACGGTGTCTGCCTCGAGTGCTGGAGGTACTGGGTTCAAGTCCCGGTGAGGGCCGGGATTTTTTCACGTGGACTTCTAGTAACAAAATTTCCCCTAGTCTCTGGGTAGTGAGATAGGACGCCCGTGTGTATTGTTGCGCATGTAAAAAATCCCTTTGCAGATGGAAATCGAGAAAGAGTAGACTTACGTAGCTTCCCGGGCAAAATTTCGAGTCAAAAATCTAATCAAAGTATTTCAGGATCCTCGCCGCTGCTACGGAGTTCGTGCACTGAGCTAAGATTCTCCGGACTCAGGCTTGAGTTAGGAGTAGAACGGAGCACTTATGTGTTACACCCATGTGCCGTGATGTTGATCCGTAAATTACACTAAACTAAACTCCTAACTGTCGTTTGTTTGCCGTCTACTAGTCAATGTCTTCAAGCCATATATTGATGTGCTTGACATATAAGATGTGGTTTACTGTGTATTACCAGGGCTGCGACAATTCATTGGCTCGTATAACGGTATCTCGCGTCGTCAGTCAGCATTCAGTTGCCATTGACACCCACAAAAAAATCTCAATATATCTTGAATTACCAAATCATGTGACTTTTGTTCGCATTAAGCGCTGACGCAAGCGCTTGAATCATAACAGCCATTTAGTGCGTGTGTAATATACATTAAAGTCATCAAAGACAAGAGGTGCTCTCATAGGACTAGGAATTGTATGGAAGTCACGGGAGTTAAACTTAGAGCCAGACATAAAATGTTTCATCATCATCATGTGCCATGCCAGTAAGTGCCGGTGGTCATGTTTTGCTATCTCACTAGATTACCAGAGTCGTGGATCAGCTCAGTCTTCTTGTCTCGACCATGCAACGTAGCCAAGACATCCAGGTATTTACTTCTCTGAACTCCCCTTGCTCTCTTTCCCTCGATCTTGCCAGTTGTCACCAGGTTTTTCAATTTATTTCTTCTCATAACGTGACCACAAAATTGTGAATGTCTGCGTCTACTTTCTCTAATCAGTTTACGGTTTTAATTTGTTTCTTGTAGTACTTGGTCATCGGTGTTTCTGTCTGTCCATAGTATTCTTTGCATTTTCCTCAGAAACCACATTTCCACAGCCATCAGATGTTTTTCAGCTTGTTCACGCCTCACATCTATACAAAAGCACAGGTTCTATGTAGCACCTCAACACACTTTTTCTCGTTGAAGATGAAATCTTTTTATTGATCGGTATGCTTTTCATCTTGCAAAAGGCTGCTTTGTCATTGCAATTCTTGTTCTAATCTCTTCAAGGCATCTCCCATCAGATGTTATGACTGATGCCGAATTACTTGTTTAAGAATATTCCTATTTACCTGTATATTACATTGTGGTATTTCCTTCTTCTTAGTGACGACCATAATCAGTGTTTTCTTACAATTTAATTCTAACCCAAGAATGTTTAACTCCAATGGTAAATCTGTACTACTGTATGGGTCAGAACATGGACAAGAATGATTAATAAACTACAGACATTCACTAAGTACCGGCATGGCACATGATGGATGGATTCACTAAGTGGTGCCTGTACAAACAGCGGTGCTAACATGGTATGACAGAATCACCAATGGGACCACATAGAATTAAACAGATACCAGTCAACCAAGAAGTGAGGAAATTATACTTGCTCTGAATTGCACACACACCGAGAACGCCTGAGGAAAGTATACACGCTCTTGTCTGGAACCCATAATGCAAACTAAAAACAGAGATATACAAAAACATATTCGAGAGCTTTGTAGCGCAATTCGTAATCCTTCATACCGCGTTTGAAACACAGCTGCGGACGATTTGACAGTAGACCGTCTTAAGTTTGTTTTCATGCAATGGTATAAGTTCCGGCCGTTTAGAAAGCATTGGCAAACTTCTGAACATAAACCTGTCAAGAAATAATAAACAGCCACACCCCCCCCCCACCGCCCCCCCCCCCCCCAAAAAAAAACAAAGATGGGATTGACTGCTACGTCCTTTAAAGGATATGCAACTAACTTAACTTAAAAACATATGGAGAAAGGATTTAGAGAAATGAAAAAAAAAATATATTGAGAGCTTATAAGGGGTTAAAGGGCAGAAGAAGTGGCGGTCATTAAGTTCATAGTGGTCATACGTGTGTTGTGTTTGCCTGGAGCTCACAGACGACAATAGAAAGGGAAAAATATCAGAGGAAGCTGTGAAAGTTAGTCGCTTGACCTTTTACAGCACGTGGCAATCAACCCCAGGCATTTATTTGCTGTTTCTGATTGTGTAGACCATTTTTCGGTTAGACGCTTGCGACTGCATTTTGAACGGCCGACGTTCATACTGTTGTGAATGTCAACGCAAAGCTATCTGCTTCCAATCATTTAAATCCAGAAAATCGGGGAAGGGAGGTAGTTTTTGACGATCAAAATCCTCCAGTCATGCTTACTCTGTGGCGGAGATATCATCACTGGGATACCTAAATCAACATGTAGTGCATGCAGCATAGCCATGCTTGTTGACACTTATGACTTAGGGTCAGTGAACGCAGTTCGACTTACCGAGTCGAGGGTTCGAGATCGAAACCAGGTGCAGGTGATTTGAAAGCAGGCCGCTTTGTGATGATTGTCATGGTATGAGCGACGTTCGTTCAGAAAGCAAAGGTAAAGTACTGAGCTTAAAATTGTCTAGTAATTCATAAACAACCAGGAAATACTGAAGTTGATTGCGATATCATGTTAATATCATATATCATGCAAATAACTTTAGTTAATCATCCGCCGCCGGTCTCCCTGGCCAAGAGTTTAACGACGTTGTTCGTAATCCCGTATATCCACGTGGGGAAAATAACTGCGCGAGATTCGGCAGCTGTAGCAACACTCCTTGGGGTGAGGGGAACTGATACCACATTTTACCTACAGGATTTCTTCAGACTAGGAAATAGGTGTATTCAATTTACTGTACTCCACCAGCCTCTGGATGCCTATCTCTCTTTCACTCACCCAATGGACGTTACCCTATCACACTCCGTCTTGAATGCATGACGCAACTCTGGTATCTATCTATGGCAACTAAAGTGTGTATTGTACACATGAGGATCATGATGATGAGGATGAGATAGACCTAGCAGCTGCTAGGAATGTCTATACAAAGAAGCACTGGAGTAGCCTCAGGAAGTAGCTGTCATCATAGGAAAGGTCCAGTGCAGTGCATCGAGTCCTCCAGCAAGATCCGTCTTCTCAGGACGGATTGAAGGTGTTCGTTCCGACTAAACTGTTGCCTGGAACCTCTCTTCTGGGACGACATTGAAGGCTAGCCCACACTGTTCTCAATAAGTCGAAATGTCTTTAGTGTGGCCGGTTAGAGAAGTGACACTCCATCAATCACTCTCCATAAATCTCATAGAGTGTCGTTAGGGTAGGAGCACCCGCTCAGTCTCTGCTAGTAAAAGTCCCTACTGTTTCTAGTGTCTCTACACTCCTGCAGAATCACAAGCCAAAGTAGCCTGGCACAAATCGCTGATGGTATCTTGCCCTCTCTGGCGATTGTTCGGTCTACTGTCTTCAGACGATGGACAAGCACTCAGAAAGTATACTTGCCCTAAGGTAAGGTGACAAATATATGAAATGGCCATGTTGAACTACAAGCGGTGATGACGTTGGCAAAGTGGTAGCTGGCCCCGTGCTCTGAAGTAGTAAACTCTCTGGAGCAGGTACACCTTGAGATTCGTGGAGGTGTCCCCTGACTGCTGACCCCGTCACTTGCCTTGCTCCCTATCACCGGACCCGTCACCAGACGTTCAACTTCTCAATCAGGAAGGCAGAATCTGTGGAGGATAACACTCGGTAAAAGTATCATGTATTAAGCTTACCATACGTGAGTTCACTCTCACCTCAGAATTATGGACTCTTCACACAAGAGTCCAGTCTCCCTCATAAGCTGCTCTCAGGTGCCGGAGATGTACTGAGCCTAGGACGTGTCAGTCCGCTCTTTTAACTGTGTCGTCTTCCCCGGACTGGAATATAGCTTGGGCCAAGGTCGTCTCTCCCTTGTCTCTGAGGTGTCGTCCTACCCTGAAAGACTTCTACATGACATTTGAGGTTAGTGAATCAATAGTAATAGTAGGCGGAATGACCCTGAAGTAGGGCCGGTGGCTATGTATTCAAACCCCTTCCTAATTCTATCCAATCTCCCTGGTTCACTTCCATGTTACCAGCCAGAGTTTATGTAGTACCGTGCCACAGGCCGAAGCATTTAGAATGGTGTCACTGTTCTTTGTGAACAGCTCTGACCCTTTTCTCCGGAATCCACTATATATTAAGCTGACATTCCGTTAAGGCATACTAACTACAAGATAGATGTGAGGAAAGCAAAGAAGAAAAACCAGTGGTCGCCCCACCATGCGACAACGACCTTCGACTCAAGTCACGACGTTGGAACGACATCCGATACTTCTGTCGACCCTCGCACTTTATTCATCTCGACAGGCCGCGTTGGTAGACACCTCACTCGACCTAGTATAGGCGACTTCCTACTCAACTTCTGGTTTCCTCCATTCCCCCCCCCCAGTTCCGCCCCACCAGCTTCGATGACGCTCGATTTCAGGAAGCTCGGCCATGTGTGAACTCAAATTAAAGGTTTCATTGCCCTGAAATCAGTTAACCCAACCTAAAGTGGCTGCAAAGGAGCCCCGCACCGCTAGGATGCTAAATATCCCTGCACTACACTACTTGTAATTACGCGCGGTCCCGAAAGGTTGACTCCAGGCCCACACAATGTTACCAGTTCACATTTGACCCACTTTCCCGTACAACGACTATTACACGGCCACCTAGCTTTATCGCGGTCGCCGACTACTGACACAACGCTAAATAAACTAAGTCACTCAACATACCTTCGAATTTCCACACAATCGGCTGCTGAAAACGATGTCGAGGTCATTCGAAATCTTTGAAGACATCATTCGTCGCATCCTTAAGGAAATACACAATGGCACTCGGCGTCTGGCCGCCTTGAATACCTCCGCCCAACTGACTGCTTTGTCTGCCGGGCTCTAGGAATCGCCCATGCACGTGACACTTGCGCAGTCGGTCTCACTGAGCTACGCTCACCATGTCAGGCTTTTCGAACCTTCCAGACTTGCAAATACAAAGGGTGATCATTTCGGAGCGTACCTGGTTGGGTAATCTCGGGGTTGTTTCCCTTAGACCACACGGCCGAATGACGGCATTTCGTGACATCATTCGGTTAATATCAAACATCATGCAAATAACTTTAGTTAATCATCCGCTGCCCTTTAGTTAATCATCCGCCGTCGGTCTCCGTGGCCAAGGAGTTTACGACGTTGTTCGTAATCCAATTTATCCACGTGGAGAAAACAACTGCGCGAGATTCGGTAGCAGATCGAGCCGCGCTGGTAACTTAGGGGGTATGTGAGCCGATCGTTCTGAAATCATGCCAAACTACTGAACGTAAAACTTGCCTAGTTCATCAATAGCAGCTGAAAAATGCTGGTGTTGACTGCAACGTCCTTTAAAGGATATGCAATATGAAATCATCCGCCAGCTGAGTCCTACTACATGCCGATTTCGGCCCTGTCCCAGCTTTTTCCCGTTTGTATTGGTGCATTACTCTACTTCTTATGTCGCCCACCTTACATTTGTCTATATCTGCAACGCTGAGGTTATTATATGTCATGTGGTCTGCACTAAAGTTATTTGCCGGTAGAAACAGATGATGTTCAGTTAATTTTGCAAAAGACAAAACAAAAATAGTTGACAATCCTAGGAACGTTCCAGCTGTTTATTACACCTCTAATACAGAATATTTCACATGTACTGCTGATAATTCTCACTTTGAAACTTGGTCTATTCTTGTTACAGATCATCTGGAGGCGAAAGTCGGATCCGAATCCACTGACCATCGGCCGCAGAACGTTTGTGGAAGATGCCCGAGTGAGTGTCGAGAATGTCCCGCTGGGTCCCGACTGGCACTTGATTATTAAACAGGTTAGAACTGTCGTCGCTCTAACAATTACATGTAGTTCTTTCCGTTGTTCTTCCTGTATTATCAAACAAGTTAGAACTGTCATCACTCTAACAATTATATGTAGTTCTTTTCGTTGTTTATTATGTTTTATTAAACAGGTTAAAACTGTCATCGCTCAAACAATTAAATATAATTCTTTCCGTTGTTCTTTCTGTATTATCAAACAGGTCAGAACTTTCGTCGCTCTAACAATTACATGCAGTTCTTTCCTTTGTTCTTTCTGTATTATCAAACAGGTTAGAACTGTCATCATTCTAACAAGTAAATGTAGTTCTTTCCGTTGTTCATCTGTATTATTAAACACGCTAGAACTGTCATCGCTCAAACAATTAAAAATAGTTCTTTCCTTTGTTCTTTCTGTATTATTAAACAGGTTAGAACTGTCATCGCTCTAACAATTAAATGTAGTTCTTTCCGTTGTTCATTCTGAATTATCAGACAGGTTAGAACTGTCATCGCTCTAACAATTAAATTTAGTTTGTTTTTTTTTCTTCCCGTTATTCCTTCTTTATTATTAAACAGATTAGAACTGCCATCGCTCTAATAATTAAGGGTAATTCTTTTCTTTGTTCATTATGTATCATTAAACAGGTTAGAACCGTCGTCGCTCTAACAATTAAATGTAGTTCTTTACGTTGTTCATTCTGCATTATATTTCTCTTACGTTCATTATTCTTTTTCTGTCTTTCATCCTGTGGTGCTGTTAGTTGGGGAAAGTAATTAGGCGTTCCAGTTATGAATGGAACAAAAGATTCGGAGAGATGGAACAGAGAAGCTGGTCTTATATTAGAAAAAAGCCGGACAATAGAGAAAGAAGAAACGAGATGAAGATATAAGTGGAAAGTTGAAATAGCTGGAAAACCACAATAGTAGTATAAGCACCAGAAAAGGTATTACAATGTTGCACGACAGAGATTATCGAGATGAAAGAATCTAAGAGGAAGGATGACTTACAGGAGGGGTGGACAACATCGAGAGATGGATTGGAATAATCTTATACAAATGCACCTCAAAGACACATGATGGAGACTCATTGCAACCGACTGTCAAAATGGAGATGACATTTAACTATGATGATTATGGTGGTGGCGAAGATTATTTGAATGTCAGGATCGCCATAGTGTTTACCATACCATTTCTCTGAGGAAGAGGAAGAAATAGTAGTAGCAGTAGCAACATCAGTAGTGGTCGACGAGGGAGGAGAAGAAGAACCCAGTAATACTATATAGCATGTGAGAGTCATGCAGACTGCAACGTCATCAGGGCAAATTGTGGGTAGGCTGCTTAGTGTTCACTCATCACCAGATTGGCTGGGGGAACATCCCACGCATTTAAATTGACGTGAACTATGAAATGGCACCCACTGAGTTCAGATGGTGGAAAATAGGGAATGGCTCAATGGAACAGGATCCACTCAGCTCAAAAAGCGGTAACTATGGAATGCTCAATGAGCACAACTCACGGAGATGAGATGGTGGTAACTATGGGATGGCTTAGTTAACAACCATTATTCCACCATTTAATGAACTGCGTCGCTCTGTTTTATCGAGTTTGTGCATCAGGAAATCCGACTTTGACAGCATCGTTTCGTGTTTGCTTTCCCTAGCTTTTGACTTCCCTTAGTCTACATACAAGGCAACAGGTCTGTGTCTCTCTTTGTATTCCCATCTCTTGATCTGTCCGACAAAGAAGACCTTATCAATAGCTGTGCTACCGTCGGCATAGAACATCGGGGGTTATAGAACACGCAAACCCCTCTACCTTTTAAGGAGGAGTCACAACACAGTGGTAGTAAACAAGCTATTAAGAATGTGTCACAATACGACACATTCGTGATGGGCACACCAGTAAGTGTTGACCTCTCTAAATAATATATCAGCAGTTAGACAGTGTGAGAGATAGGCCGAGAAGTGTGGCCATCAATTAGCAACTATGGAGTGGCTCTTCAGTCTCCATCTAGTTCTATTGTTCCATTTCATTTTCGCTTTCTGTATGCCTTCGTTTCTTCATTTTATCCATATTGATTCTCTTTTTTGTAGATTCTTTTTTCAAACATTTTTTTCCACCTTACTCTCCGTTATGAATGCATTTTATAATTGTTTTTCTTTGCTTCTTTACAACTGTGTCCTTTTTAATTTGCATGCGTATTTACATTTTTATTTCGTGTGTGTCAATACTCCATCTTTCTGTGGCTTTCTCTGTTTTATTTTATAATTTTTATGTGTTGTGTTTCTTTGTTTTTAAATGTGCACATCGCTGTCTCCATCTGCCTCTTCTTTCTATCATTTTCTTTCTCTCTTTCTTCTCCATTTTCAGTTTGTTGTTTTTGATAGACTACAAACTCACTGTCAAATATGTTTGATCACCTGGACTGCTTCGGCAGTGTCTGCACTGATATTTTGACAACTGTCTGTCTTCTCCACACATCATTTTATACCTTGGAAACTAACAACACGTTTTTACCCCCGAATTTCAAACACAGGGTTTTCACAACATTATATATCTTCTAAAATAACAAAACGTGTTTTTTGTCCTGAATTCCAAACGCATGATTTTCACAACTTTACATAATACACAGGGAGGGTGGTTGGCTAGACAGTTGCCTGGTGGCTAGATGTTTGCCTGGTGGCTAGACGTCTGCCTGGTGCCTGGTGGATAGACGCTTGCCTGGTGCCTGGTGGCTAGACGTTTGCCTGGTGGCTAGACGTCTGCCTGGTGCCTGGTGGATAGACGTTTGCCTGGTGCCTGGTGGCTAGACGATTGCCTGGTGGTTAGATGTTTGCCTGAAGACTAGACGTTTGCCTGGTAGCTAGATGTTTGCCTGGTGGCTAGACAGTTGCCTGATGGATAGACTTTTTCCTGGTGGGTAGACTGTTGCCTGGTGGCTAGATGTTTGCCTGGTGGTTAGATGGTTGCCTGGTGGCTGGATGTTTGCCTTGTGGCTAGGTGTTTGCCTGGTGGCTAGACGATTGCCTGGTGACTAGACCTGGTGGCTAGACGTTTGCCCAGTGACTAGAGCTGGTGGCTAGACGTTTTCTTGGTCTCTAGATGTCTGCTTGGTGGTTAGATGCTTGTCTGATGGCTAGACGTTTGTTTGGTAGCTAGAAGTTTGCCTGGTAGCTAGACAGTTGCCTGATGGATAGATGTTCACCTGGTGGGTAGACTATTGCCTTGTGGTTAGACTGTTGCCTGGTGACTAGACGGTTGCCTGGTGGCTAGATGTTTGCCTGGTGGTTAGATGGTTGCCTGGTGGCTGGATGTTTGCCTTGTGGCTAGGTGTTTGCCTGGTGGCTAGACGATTGCCTGGTGACTAGACCTGGTGGCTAGACGTTTGCCCAGTGACTAGAGCTGGTGGCTAGACGTTTTCTTGGTCTCTAGATGTCTGCTTGGTGGTTAGATGCTTGTCTGATGGCTAGACGTTTGTTTGGTAGCTAGAAGTTTGCCTGGTAGCTAGACAGTTGCCTGATGGATAGATGTTCACCTGGTGGGTAGACTATTGCCTTGTGGTTAGACTGTTGCCTGGTGACTAGACGGTTGCCTGGTGGCTAGATGTTTGCCTGGTGGCTAGATGGTTGCATGGTGGCTAGATGTTTGCCTGGAGGGTAGACTGTTGCCTGGTGGATAGACTGTTGCCTGGTGGGTAGACTGTTGCCTTATGGATAGACTGTTGCCTGGTGGGTAGACTGTTGCCTGATGAATAGAATGTTGCTTGGTGGCTAGATGTTTGCCTGGTGGTTAGACTGTCGCCTGGTGGCTAGATGTTTGCCTGGTGGTTATACGTTTGCCTGGTGGCTAGATGTTTGCCTGGTGGCTAGATGTTTGCATGGTGGATAGACGGTTGCCTGGTGGCTAGATGTTTGCCTGGTGGCTAGACGTTTGCCTGGTGGCTAGACGTTTGCCTGGTGGCTTGATGTTTGCCTGGTGGCTAGACGTTTGCCTGGTGGCTAGACGTTTGCCTGGTGGCTAGACTGTTGCCTAGTGGATAGACTGTTGCCTGGTGGATAGACTGTTACCTGGTGGCTAGACTGTTGCCAGGTGGGTAGACTGTTGTCTGAGGGATATACATTTCCCTGACCTGCCTGTCGGCTAAGCGTTTTCCTGATGGATAAACATTTTCCTGGTGAATAGACGTTTGCCTGGTGACTAGATGGTTGCCTGGTGGCTAGACGTTTTCCTAGTGGTTAGACGTTTTCCTAGTGGCTAGCGGGCATGGGTTCCAATCCGCATTGACACGGATTCTTTTTTTTTAAATTGATCTGGGCTCCCAGGGCGTCCCGGGCTGAAAATTGATACCAGGAATTGTCTTGGGAAGTAAGGCTGCCAGATACTGACCACATCATCCACTAAATCACGATTCTCATCTCATTTTTTATTCAGGCCTGACGAATTTTTTTTATCTATTTACGTTAAATAGTGTAGCTTGTCAAAGTGAACTCGACATTCTCTTTGCAATTAATCTTGAGAATGTCGAAGTCAGGTGAACAAGCGATGAGCAAACG
>OY992877.1:202552870-202562870 GCA_963921405.1 Cepaea hortensis
TATACACACATGCAGGTGTGTACACACATAAACATACATACTCGCATACGCGCACCTACTAAAAAGTACACACAAAAGCCCCACACATACCCACACAAACACACATACATACACACATATACACACGTTCACCCACCCACACTCACATGTATATATAAACACACACATTGACGCGCATACACAAAGACACCCACATACACACATAGACTCGCATAAACACATATACACACCCACCCACAGTCAATTAGTCAGCCAGACAGTCAGTCAACCAGACAGACAGACAGACAGACAGAAGGCTTTCGTGACTCATAAGATAAGTAATAAAACAATGTTCTCTTAGATGTGCTCACCACATCAGCCATACAGTACCGTTTGGTCAAATAATACGGGCCAAACACAACATCCTAACCACCCTCAATGACACAAGAACGGGGTTGTTAAGAAAGCACACTTTTATCTCCCTAGGTACGAATAGATGATGAGGGCGCCTACGAGTGTCAGATCAGTTCCCAAGATCGTGACCTCAGGAGATACGTTTACTTAACAGTCAAACGTAAGTTAATTTCCTTGCAATGTTCCTTTCAAGCACTCTTATTTATGCTTCTCATGATTCTCTTTATCACCGTTAGCAAATAATTCACTTTATTAATTCAGCTTTGAACGCCGCTTTGATGTATCCTCACTAGAAAGATTTATTACGTGTCATTGCTGTAGACTTGCATGCATGTCTGGTGTGTTACAAAATGCAATAGTGTCATACAAACTTGGCCGAAGATTTCCAACACTAATAAAATCTGGCATCGCTTACAATAACAGGAAAGCCATGATTTTGTTAAGGATGAAGTACATGTTGTTACAAAGCAGATAAATGTAAAATGATTAGAGAAATTAGACGTAGACGGTCACAGTTTTTTTTTTTTGGGGGGGGACATGTTATGGAAATTTAAAAAAACTAAAGAACGTGGTGACAACTGACAAGGTTGAGGGGAAAAGAACAAGGGGAAGACAGAGAAGTAAATAACTGTATGGCTTGGCCACATGGCATGGTCGAGACATTAACACGGAGCTGATCCACGACTCTAGTGATCGTGTAAGATGGCGAAACTTGGCCGTCATCGCTTGTAGGCATGGTACATGATGATGATGATGGCAATTTGTAAAAGCTGCATCAAAATCATTGAAGTCACAGTACGTGCATGTAAGGCTATGTTATTATGCGGATGCCATGATTATTATGGGATTTGTATGAGTGTGCATGGTTCTATGTGAGAATATCGCTATGTGTAGCTAGGGTGTTCAGTGTTATTCTGCGCATGTTTTTCAACCATATGAATATTGATTGTGGTAAGTTCTGCGAATGCTTGTTTCTGGGTTATAGTATAGTTGCTATGCTTCTGTATCTATGGCTTTAAGTATACCTAAGTGTGTGTTGCTTTCCATGGATATTGTCCACAAACATTCTCTTCTGGCGTAATTTTTTTAAGTTGAAATCGTCGATTATGTTCAAACTATTAACCAATTCTTTATTAAGTGACTTAAATATGTTCAATAATATGAAGAAATTAGACGTAGACAATCAGGAAATTTTGAACATGTTATGAGAAGAAATGTACTAGAAAATTTAGTGACAACTGGCAACTTTGATGGGAAGAGAGCGAAAGGAAGACAAAAGGATACATACTTTGATGCTTTGGCAGCTTGGCATGGTCGGGACAAGGACACAGACCTGATTCTCGCTTCTAGTAACCGAGTGAGACAGTGAACCATGACCTCCAACGCCTGTCGGCAGGGCACTTGATGAAGAATATCTTCAATGGCGGATGTTCAAAGTCGACATGGGCTCCCAGGTAGGTCCAGCCTACATCGGGTACCAGGAAATATCTCCGGAAGTAAAGGCGGCCGCTGGGATACTGACCACATCTCTGGAAGTAGAGGCGGCCGCAGGGATACTGACCACATCACTGACTGAGTATGGAAGTAGAGGCGGCCGCTGGGATACTGACCACATCTCTGGAATTAAAGGCGGCCGCTGGGATACTGACCACATCTCTGGAAGTAAAGGCGGCTGCTGGGATACTGACCAAATCTCTGGAAGTAAAGGCGGCTGCTGGGATACTGACCACATCTCTGGAAGTAGAGGCGGCCGCTGGGATACTGACCACATCTCTGGAAGTAAAGGCGGCTGCTGGGATACTGACCACATCACTCACTGAGTATGGAAGTAAAGGCGGCCGCTGGGATACTGACCACATCTCTGGAAGTAAAGGCGGCTGCTGGGATACTGCCACATCTCTGGAAGTAAAGGCGGCGCTGGGATACTGACCAAATCACTGACTGAGTATGGAAGTAGAGGCGGCCGCTGGGATACTGACCACATCTCTGGAAGTAAAGGCGGCCGCAAGGATACTGACCACATCACTGACTGAGTATAGAAATAGAGGCGGCCGCAGGGATACTGACCACATCTCTGGAAGTAGAGGCGGCCGCTGGGATACTGACCACATCACTGACTGAGTATGGAAGTAGAGGCGGCCGCAGGGATACTGACCACATCACTGACTGAGTATGGAAGTAGAGGCGGCCGCTGGGATACTGACCACATCACTGACTGAGTATGGAAGTAGAGGCGGCCGCAGGGATACTGACCACATCACTGACTGAGTATGGAAGTAGAGGCGGCCGCTGGGATACTGACCACATCACTGACTGAGTATGGAAGTAGAGGCGGCCGCTGGGATACTGACCACATCACTGACTGAGTATGGAAGTAGAGGCGGCCGCTGGGATACTGACCACATCTCTGGAAGTAGAGGCGGCGGCTGGGATACTGACCACATCACTGACTGAGTATGGAAGTAGAGGCGGCCGTTGGGATACTGACCACATCACTGACTGAGTATGGAAGTAGAGGCGGCCGCAGGGATACTGACCACATCACTGACTGAGTATGGAAGTAGAGGCGGCCGCAGGGATACTGACCACATCACTGACTGAGTATGGAAGTAGAGGCGGCCGCAGGGATACTGACCACATCACTGACTGAGTATGGAAGTAGAGGCGGCCGCTGGGATACTGACCACATCACTGACTGAGTATGGAAGTAGAGGCGGCCGCAGGGATACTGACCACATCACTCACTGAGTATGGAAGTAGAGGCGGCCGCAGGTATACTGACCACATCACTGACTGAGTATGGAAGTAAAGGCGGCCGCTGGGATACTGACCACATCACTGACTGAGTATGGAAGTAGAGGCGGCCGCTGGGATACTGACCACATCACTGACTGAGTATGGAAGTAGAGGCGGCCGCTGGGATACTGACCACATCACTGACTGAGTATGGAAGTAGAGGCGGCCGCAGGGATACTGACCACATCACTGACTGAGTATGGAAGAAGAGGCGGCCGCAGGGATACTGACCACATCACTGACGGAGTATGGAAGTAGAGGCGGCCGCTGGGATACTGACCACATCACTGACTGAGTATGGAAGTAGAGGCGGCCGCTGGGATACTGACCACATCACTGACTGAGTATGGAAATAGAGGCGGCCGCTGGGATACTGACCACATCTCTGGAAGTAAAGGCGGCCGCAAGGATACTGACCACATCACTGACTGAGTATGGAAGTAGAGGCGGCCGCTGGGATACTGACCACATCACTGACTGAGTATGGAAGTAGATTCGGCCGCTTGGATACTGACCACATCACTGACTGAGTATGGAAGTAGAGGCGGCCGCAAGGATACTGACCACATCACTGACTGAGTATGGAAGTAGAGGCGGCCGCTGGGATACTGACCACATCACTGACTGAGTATGGAAGTAGAGGCGGCCGCAGGGATACTGACCATATCACTGACTGAGTATGGAAGTAGAGGCGGCCGCTGGGATACTGACCACATCACTGACTGAGTATGGAAGTAGAGGCGGCCGCTGGGATACTGACCACATCTCTGGAAGTAAAGGCGGCCGCAAGGATACTGACCACATCACTGACTGAGTATAGAAATAGAGGCGGCCGCAGGGATACTGACCACATCTCTGGAAGTAGAGGCGGCCGCTGGGATACTGACCACATCACTGACTGAGTATGGAAGTAGAGGCGGCCGCTGGAATACTGACCACATCACTGACTGAGTATGGAAGTAGAGGCGGCCGCTGGGATACTGACCACATCACTGACTGAGTATGGAAGTAGAGGCGGCCGCAGGGATACTGACCACATCACTGACTGAGTATGGAAGTAGAGGCAGTCGCTGGGATACTGACCACATCACTGACTGAGTATGGAAGTAGAGGCGGCCGCAGGGATACTGACCACATCACTCACTGAGTATGGAAGTAGAGGCGGCCGCAGGGATACTGACCACATCACTGACTGAGTATGGAAGTAGAGGCGGCCGCTGGGATACTGACGACATCACTGATTGAGTATGGAAGTAGAGGCGGCCGCTGGGATACTGACCACATCACTGACTGAGTATGGAAGTAGAGGCGGCCGCTGGGATACTGACCACATCTCTGGAAGTAAAAGCGGCCGCAAGGATACTGACCACATCACTGACTGAGTATGGAAGTAGAGGCGGCCGCAGGGATACTGACCACATCACTCACTGAGTATGGAAGTAGAGGCGGCCGCAGGGATACTGACCACATCACTGACTGAGTATGGAAATAGAGGCGGCCGCTGGGATACTGACCACATTACTGACTGAGTATGGAAGTAGAGGCGGCCGCTGGGATACTGACCACATCACTGACTGAGTATGGAAGTAGAGGCGGCCGCTGGGATACTGACCACATCACTGACTGAATATGGAAGTAGAGGCGGCCGCTGGGATACTGACCACATCACTGACTGACTATGGAAGTAGAGGCGGCCGCTGGGATACTGACCACATCTCTGGAAGTAAAGGCGGCCGCAAGGATACTGACCACATCACTGACTGAGTATGGAAGTAGAGGCGGCCGCTGGGATACTGACCACATCACTGACTGAGTATGGAAGTAGAGGCGGCCGCAGGGATACTTACCATATCACTGACTGAATATGGAAGTAGAGGCGGCCGCTGGGATACTGACCACATCACTGACTGAGTATGGAAGTAGAGGCAGCCGCTGGGATACTGACCACATCTCTGGAAGTAAAGGCGGCCGCAAGGATACTGACCACATCACTGACTGAGTATGGAAGTAGAGGTGGCCGCTGGGATACTGACCACATCACTGACTGAGTATGGAAGTAGAGGCGGCCGCAGGGATACTGACCACATCACTGACTGAGTATGGAAGTAGAGGCGGCCGCTGGGATACTGACCACATCTCTGGAATTAAAGGCGGCCGCTGGGATACTGACCACATCTCTGGAAGTAAAGGCGGCTGCTGGGATACTGACCAAATCTCTGGAAGTAAAGGCGGCTGCTGGGATACTGACCACATCTCTGGAAGTAGAGGCGGCCGCTGGGATACTGACCACATCTCTGGAAGTAAAGGCGGCTGCTGGGATACTGACCACATCACTCACTGAGTATGGAAGTAAAGGCGGCCGCTGGGATACTGACCACATCTCTGGAAGTAAAGGCGGCTGCTGGGATACTGACCACATCTCTGGAAGTAAAGGCGGCGCTGGGATACTGACCACATCACTCACTGAGTATGGAAGTAAAGGCGGCCGCTGGGATACTGACCACATCTCTGGAAGTAAAGGCGGCGCTGGGATACTGACCACATCACTGACTGAGTATGGAAGTAGAGGCGGCCGCTGGGATACTGACCACATCTCTGGAAGTAAAGGCGGCCGCAAGGATACTGACCACATCACTGACTGAGTATAGAAATAGAGGCGGCCGCAGGGATACTGACCACATATCTGGAAGTAGAGGCGGCCGCTGGGATACTGACTACATCACTGACTGAGTATGGAAGTAGAGGCGGCCGCAGGGATACTGACCACATCACTGACTGAGTATGGAAGTAGAGGCGGCCGCTGGGATACTGACCACATCACTGACTGAGTATGGAAGTAGAGGCGGCCGCAGGGATACTGACCACATCACTGACTGAGTATGGAAGTAGAGGCGGCCGCTGGGATACTGACCACATCACTGACTGAGTATGCAAGTAGAGGCGGCCGCTGGGATACTGACCACATCACTGACTGAGTATGGAAGTAGAGGCGGCCGCTGGGATACTGACCACATCTCTGGAAGTAGAGGCGGCGGCTGGGATACTGACCACATCACTGACTGAGTATGGAAGTAGAGGCGGCCGTTGGGATACTGACCACATCACTGACTGAGTATGGAAGTAGAGGCGGCCGCAGGGATACTGACCACATCACTGACTGAGTATGGAAGTAGAGGCGGCCGCAGGGATACTGACCACATCACTGACTGAGTATGG
This sequence comes from Cepaea hortensis, assembly GCA_963921405.1. NCBI lineage: Eukaryota > Metazoa > Mollusca > Gastropoda > Stylommatophora > Helicidae > Cepaea > Cepaea hortensis. The sequence continues at coordinate 202,559,276 of OY992877.1, forward strand.
AAGTAGAGGCGGCCGCAGGGATACTGACCACATCACTGACTGAGTATGGAAGTAGAGGCGGCCGCTGGGATACTGACCACATCACTGACTGAGTATGGAAGTAGAGGCGGCCGCAGGGATACTGACCACATCACTCACTGAGTATGGAAGTAGAGGCGGCCGCAGGTATACTGACCACATCACTGACTGAGTATGGAAGTAAAGGCGGCCGCTGGGATACTGACCACATCACTGACTGAGTATGGAAGTAGAGGCGGCCGCTGGGATACTGACCACATCACTGACTGAGTATGGAAGTAGAGGCGGCCGCTGGGATACTGACCACATCACTGACTGAGTATGGAAGTAGAGGCGGCCGCAGGGATACTGACCACATCACTGACTGAGTATGGAAGTAGAGGCGGCCGCAGGGATACTGACCACATCACTGACGGAGTATGGAAGTAGAGGCGGCCGCTGGGATACTGACCACATCACTGACTGAGTATGGAAGTAGAGGCGGCCGCTGGGATACTGACCACATCACTGACTGAGTATGGAAATAGAGGCGGCCGTTGGGATACTGACCACATCTCTGGAAGTAGAGGCGGCCGCTGGGATACTGACCACATCTCTGGAAGTAAAGGCGGCTGCTGGGATACTGACCACATCACTCACTGAGTATGGAAGTAAAGGCGGCCGCTGGGATACTGACCACATCTCTGGAAGTAAAGGCGGCTGCTGGGATACTGACCACATCTCTGGAAGTAAAGGCGGCGCTGGGATACTGACCACATCACTCACTGAGTATGGAAGTAAAGGCGGCCGCTGGGATACTGACCACATCTCTGGAAGTAAAGGTGGCGCTGGGATACTGACCACATCACTGACTGAGTATGGAAGTAGAGGCGGCCGCTGGGATACTGACCACATCTCTGGAAGTAAAGGCGGCCGCAAGGATACTGACCACATCACTGACTGAGTATAGAAATAGAGGCGGCCGCAGGGATACTGACCACATCTCTGGAAGTAGAAGCGGCCGCTGGGATACTGACCACATCACTGACTGAGTATGGAAGTAGAGGCGGCCGCAGGGATACTGACCACATCACTGACTGAGTATGGAAGTAGAGGCGGCCGCTGGGATACTGACCACATCACTGACTGAGTATGGAAGTAGAGGCGGCCGCAGGGATACTGACCACATCACTGACTGAGTATGGAAGTAGAGGCGGCCGCTGGGATACTGACCACATCACTGACTGAGTATGGCAGTAGAGGCGGCCGCTGGGATACTGACCACATCTCTGGAAGTAGAGGCGGCGGCTGGGATACTGACCACATCACTGACTGAGTATGGAAGTAGAGGCGGCCGTTGGGATACTGACCACATCACTGACTGAGTATGGAAGTAGAGGCGGCCGCAGGGATACTGACCACATCACTGACTGAGTATGGAAGTAGAGGCGGCCGCAGGGAAACTGACCACATCACTGACTGAGTATGGAAGTAGAGGCGGCCGCTGGGATACTGACCACATCACTGACTGAGTATGGAAGTAGAGGCGGCCGCAGGGATACTGACCACATCACTCACTGAGTATGGAAGTAGAGGCGGCCGCAGGTATACTGACCACATCACTGACTGAGTATGGAAGTAAAGGCGGCCGCTGGGATACTGACCACATCACTGACTGAGTATGGAAGTAGAGGCGGCCGCTGGGATACTGACCACATCACTGACTGAGTATGGAAGTAGAGGCGGCCGCAGGGATACTGACCACATCACTGACTGAGTATGGAAGTAGAGGCGGCCGCAGGGATACTGACCACATCACTGACGGAGTATGGAAGTAGAGGCGGCCGCTGGGATACTGACCACATCACTGACTGAGTATGGAAGTAGAGGCGGCCGCTGGGATACTGACCACATCTCTGGAAGTAAAGGCGGCCGCAAGGATACTGACCACATCACTGACTGAGTATAGAAATAGAGGCGGCCGCAGGGATACTGACCACATCACTCACTGAGTATGGAAGTAGAGGCGGCCGCAGGTATACTGACCACATCACTGACTGAGTATGGAAGTAAAGGCGGCCGCTGGGATACTGACCACATCACTGACTGAGTATGGAAGTAGAGGCGGCTGCTGGGATACTGACCACATCACTGACTGAGTATGGAAGTAGAGGCGGCCGCAGGGATACTGACCACATCACTCACTGAGTATGGAAGTAGAGGCGGCCGCAGGTATACTGACCACATCACTGACTGAGTATGGAAGTAAAGGCGGCCGCTGGGATACTGACCACATCACTGACTGAGTATGGAAGTAGAGGCGGCTGCTGGGATACTGACCACATCACTGACTGAGTATGGAAGTAGAGGCGGCCGCAGGGATACTGACCACATCACTGACTGAGTATGGAAGTAGAGGCGGCCGCAGGGATACTGACCACATCACTGACGGAGTATGGAAGTAGAGGCGGCCGCTGGGATACTGACCACATCACTGACTGAGTATGGAAGTAGAGGCGGCCGCTGGGATACTGACCACATCTCTGGAAGTAAAGGCGGCCGCAAGGATACTGACCACATCACTGACTGAGTATAGAAATAGAGGCGGCCGCAGGGATACTGACCACATCTCTGGAAGTAGAGGCGGCCGCTGGGATACTGACCACATCACTGACTGAGTATGGAAGTAGAGGCGGTCGCTGGAATACTGACCACATCACTGACTGAGTATGGAAGTAGAGGCGGCCGCTGGGATACTGACCACATCACTGACTGAGTATGGAAGTAGAGGCGGCCGCAGGGATACTGACCACATCACTGACTGAGTATGGAAGTAGAGGCAGTCGCTGGGATACTGACCACATCACTGACTGAGTATGGAAGTAGAGGCGGCCGCAGGGATACTGACCACATCACTCACTGAGTATGGAAGTAGAGGCGGCCGCAGGGATACTGACCACATCACTGACTGAGTATGGAAGTAGAGGCGGCCGCTGGGATACTGACGACATCACTGATTGAGTATGGAAGTAGAGGCGGCCGCTGGGATACTGACCACATCACTGACTGAGTATGGAAGTAGAGGCGGCCGCTGGGATACTGACCACATCTCTGGAAGTAAAGGCGGCCGCAAGGATACTGACCACATCACTGACTGAGTATGGAAGTAGAGGCGGCCGCAGGGATACTGACCACATCACTCACTGAGTATGGAAGTTGAGGCGGCCGCAGGGATACTGACCACATCACTGACTGAGTATGGAAATAGAGGCGGCCGCTGGGATACTGACCACATCACTGACTGAGTATGGAAGTAGAGGCGGCCGCTGGGATACTGACCACATCACTGACTGAGTATGGAAGTAGAGGCGGCCGCTGGGATACTGACCACATCACTGACTAAATATGGAAGTAGAGGCGGCCGCTGGGATACTGACCACATCACTGACTGACTATGGAAGTAGAGGCGGCCGCTGGGATACTGACCACATCTCTGGAAGTAAAGGCGGCCGCAAGGATACTGACCACATCACTGACTGAGTATGGAAGTAGAGGCGGCCGCTGGGATACTGACCACATCACTGACTGAGTATGGAAG